>CAUYQV010065356.1:0-11236 GCA_963574575.1 Galagoides demidoff | reverse complement strand
GTTTAGTTAGCATGTACACAGGCACAGGGAAACTGTGTACATTTTGGCAACTACCAGAAATTTTATACAGAGAATAAAGTTTAAGGTTGAGAAATAGGTTGCAGTTTCTAGAGGTTCCAAGCTTCTGAGGTTCTACAAAAGAAGGATGCTCTGAGAAAAGAAAAAAAAAGGATCCTTCCCACAGTGATTCTACTGTTAGCCCCCTCTGGGACCATATGAGCTCCTGGTCTGAAGGAGAAAGTTAGGTTGTATCTCCTAGGCTTATGAGACCCTTTCCTTAAGGCACAGAAACAGTAATGATGCTTTTAAACCACGTGTCATGTTTGTCTTACTAGCCTCTTTACATAGAGCATACATAAGGAGATAGTATTATTCCCATAACTACTCAAGGAGATAGTATTATTCCCAATTTATACTTGAAAAAAAGGGGGGTAATGTGACTTGAGATCACATGGTGTGAAGCTCCAAAGGCTTTGGTTTCACAGCCAGCCCAGTTGCGAAGACTATGTATGCCTTGTCACTTCTTATAGTGTGATGCCCTAACAATCCATGGCATACCATTAGAATACTTTGAAATAAATAGATTCCTCACTTTGGTTTCTCTCCTTTTCTAAGGACAGATGCTAGTTTGGGATGGTTGGGCTCAGAAAAATGTAAAGGTGATGCATCCTTCTACCCAAAAGTCCAGACTCCCTCCCACAGGAGGCAAGCCACAGTAGGGATTATCTCCACTAGTTTTGAGAGGGAGTTGCCATTGTGTTGTCTTAAATTTGATTCAGGACTCTATCATCACCCTCCACCCCCAAATACTAGGAAGAGAGAACAGTTTAGAGAGTAATAGCCAGGCTGAATTTTAATCCCCTATCTCTGAGTCCCAGGGGACCCCTCATCCCTACCCTTAGAGGCTTTTCTGATTTCTACTTGGTGTTTTCAGAATAGCTGCAGACACCAGGGAGGTCAGATATACAAGGAGCAAGAGCAGGATTTAGGGGGAAGAACCAAACTTAGTTGAGTCATCCCTTGGGTCTTAGACCAACTCTGACATACCAGGGACATGCTGTGCTTAAATTTATGCTCTGTGCTCATCCTCTGGGACAAGGCCTGCTATTATCCTTCTATGTTGAGAAAAGTGGGAATTCATAGTCCAGGTGGAATTCTTTAGACCTTGAGAAGAATTCTTATAAATACAAGCCCTCTGAGGCATTTGTAGAGCCCCAGGCTCTTGCTCTAACATGACCCAGTCCAGGTAAGACATTTTATGAAAGGGAACCTAGAAAATCATGGTCAGGGGAAAGAGTCCACAGCTGAGAATGAGCAGATGTTGGGAAGCTAAGTTTTAATCCTACATAAGTTGAAGATTCAGAGGGAAGAGTCTGTCTTAGGAGGGGAATTAGAAATGGTAGCGTCCACACAGAGCCACATATGAGGCTGAAGAAGGCTCTATTTCACTAACACCAACCTAAGACTTATAAAACCTTTCCAGGTTCTTTAAACAGAAACACATGTTACTCTCATTGAGCAGAGCCAGGTTCTATGCTAACACAGGACTTCTGGTAGAGAACAAGACAAGTGTTCTCATTACCCTTTTGGAACCTACATGTTGTTTGGGGAAATGCCCCAGCAAGCTATTCAGAGAGCTGTTTGTATAGTACAAAAATAGGGTATTGAACTAACTCAATGTAGGCTGTTCCCCAAGGTGATTATATTTGAGCTGTGAAAAGGTCAATGTAAGGACTTGCTAGGTGAGGGAGAGAGGAAGAACATTTCAATACCAGGGAAGAGCACAGGTAATTTTCAGAAGCAACGGAACATGATATAGTTAGTAAATGAAAATTCACCCTTATTGGAAGGCTGTAAGAAGGTGAGGTATGGGAAAATCCATGGTTGGTTATGGTGAATGCAACTCATGGCAGGTTGTCCTGCAATGAATGCTTACATGCTCATACCAACCCTGCACAAGAGCAACAGCGGCCTCCCACTGTATTTAAGGGATGAGGGCTGCTTCTGACTAAGGCATGAATAAGGAGTTATTCCTGGTGTTAGGATTTGAGGGGACAGACAGGGGTCAGTATAGCCAGTCCCAAGGTTCACCGCACTATACCCCCTACTTCCATTGAGCAGCTGAAGTGCTTTCCTTCAATCAAGGGCAACTCTAATTTTCATGATGTGTTCCTAGAGATAAGGAAATGGAGAGAACATCCAGTAACATCTCTATGTTGTTGGGTATGGGGAAGGAAAGTGAAAAGAGAGGTTAGTTAATCTTCTCCAGAGTTTCAGGTCAGTGCAGAGGACATTTGACTTGGCCCTAACAGGTCTGATGGGGCAGAGGCCTGTTGGCTTTCAGGAGAAGTTATTTCCCTTCATGCTCATGGCTTACCAGGTATACACTCAGCCTTCTTCGTGATTTTGGCCTTTGGGATCCTGTGACATAATCTTTGCACAAACATATGCCCAGGCAGTAGTGCTGGAAACAGTGTTGGAAGACAGTGAAGAAGCTGTTTCAGCACCTATCACAGAAGGATGAACAGCTGTATGAGGGATTCATGGCAATACATTCTCTTGGCAAGTGCTGATAACATCTTCCTTCAAGACTCTTCCTTTTCTGGAGTAAAGCAAAACTTACTTTCCATATTACAACTTTGCTTAGTATGTATAACATGAGTATGTGTAACATTTGATTAGACATAGAAGTGAAATAGTTAAGTCCTTTTTTATAAGTCTAAGCATCAGGGAAAAAGTTATCTTGATTGCTGTGTGATCATAGCTTGTTCATCTTTAGAATTAGTTCTGTGACTTGTCAGTTTTCAGATTCTGTGTCTTAAAGCAGGCAACTTGACAAGAGACAACACTAGGTAAAGGAGATATACTGGTGGGATCTGATACGGCATATCCATGATGCAAACGGCATAGATAAAGAGGCAAATGGAAGGACCACTCCCTACAGAGGCATCGCGGGTTTGAGGAAACACCAGGACCAGCAGTAAGCAGTGCTGCTTGGCTTGGACCTAACCAGGTAAGGGAGTACATGGCCAGTAGGAAGGAGGGGTTACTTGAGGAGCTGGGACCTATGACAGATGACCTGGGGCACTGCCCAAAATGCTTTCCAGCAAGGGAGTAAGTCTGATCTCTAGTCTTACCCTCTTACGTGCTGCTGGTGCCTCACATTGGTTGAGCCCACCTAGAAACTAGAGGACAAAGGAATCTGTTATATCCCATGAATGAAGCGGTGTCCAGAGACAAAACCAGCATATAGAGTAAGGATGCCAAGTCTAGGGTCCCCCCAACTAAGCCCCTGACCCACCCTACCCAGTCACTTCATTGACTGATTCCTATGCACTTTCATTTCCAGCCCCAGTGACTCATCCTTCTCTTCCCTTATTACAGCTACTGCTGACAGTATGCCCATTTATAGGAATCTGTGAGAATCTTAAGATGAGCCCAGGTTATGGAGAGATGTTCCAGAGGATAAAGTCAACTGGATTCCACAGTGGTCATCCTACCTCCATGGCTCCTTGGGGACAAACTTCAGAGGACTTAGGAATGTCTATTGGATATGTTTATGGTTTTGTACATTAATCTCAATAAGAACTAAAGTTTAGTGTTATTGTGTGTCAGATGTTGTCTTCTCATTTAGTCATGAAAACTTCTGGGTCACAATTTAAGGTTAGTTGTGGAGTGAGGTTAGGGGCATTTCCACTAGTGGTATAAAGTGGTTTACCTAAGATTCCACTGTCAAGATCTGAAGCCATATCTAGAAAGGTTTCCAAGCCCAGACTACTGTTGTCAACTTAAGTAGGCTCTAACTATAGAGGAGCAAGCTTCTTAAAGGCCAATTTCCTTCATATTCCTTTAACATATATGAAAGTACATTATGTTATGATCTAAAAACAGAAAATACTCTTCATGCTTTTTGTCTAAGTTGACATCTGTTTTAGTAATTTGCTCTAATCCAAGTAAGGGCATTTCTCTAGCCAAGTACTCATTTCCTAGGCTTCATGGAGATCAATATTCTCTGCAATATGTGTATTTCTCTTCTTGGTGATAACTTTCTGTTCTGGGATCTTATCTTTATATTTGGGCTCCAGGAAGGGAGGAAGCCCTTGCCAGGTTTTACCTTTGACTAGATATATAGGTAAACTGAGTTTCAGCCTTGTTTGTGTCTTCTCCATGTTGCCTCACTGCCTTCTGTCCTTAACCTGCAGATTAGATGCTTCAGCTCACCCAGTAGATAATGCTGGTCAGAAGCCTAACTTTTGATTTACCAGAGAGTTAAGGTAGTCTCAAGAGTCTCTGACCTTGTGTCTCAGCTCCAGTGTGTCCTTTAAGGCGCTCTCACCCTGTAAAGCATTTCAGTAGGACTGAGAGCCACTTTGTAGCTTACCTGCTGAGGTAAGTGACCAAGTCCCATTTGCTTTAGGTCAAGTGATGTTGTTGCATCACTTGAGGGTTATACTGTAAAAACATACTTTGTAAATGCGTATTTTAGTTTGTGCTTGGTAAACCTGTGGACTTAGTATGACATGACACTTTGACATTCTATACTTCTAAGAATGACTTACTCTACAGTATTGTGTCTAGTCAGAGGTCCTATAATAAAGAATAGGGTCAAAGAATTAACTATTATCTTTCGTTCCCAGGAAAAATGTTCTGTTGAATTTGTGGGCACCAGTGAGAAAGTCTAGGTACAAATGGCTGTGCTAACTTTTCATAATGTCTGCTCAGTACCCAGCTCCTTCCAACTCACTGGGATCCCAGGACTGGAATCCCTGCATATCTGGCTCTCCATCCCCTTTGGCTCCATGTACTTGGTGGCTGTGGTGGGGAATGTGACCATCCTGGCAGTGATAAGGGTAGAGCGTAGCCTGCACCAGCCCATGTACTTTTTCCTGTGCATGTTGGCTGTCATTGACCTTGTTCTCTCTACTTCAACTATGCCCAAACTTCTGGGAATCTTCTGGTTTGGTGCTGGGGACATTAGCCTTGATGCCTGTATGAGCCAAATGTTTCTTATTCACTGCTTTGCCACTGTTGAATCAGGCATCTTCCTTGCCATGGCTTTTGATCGCTACGTGGCAATCTGCAACCCACTACATCATACCACAGTGCTCAACCACATGGCAGTGGGTCGGATGGGGCTGGCTGCCCTCCTGCGGGGCATTCTCTACATTGGCCCCCTGCCTCTGATGATCCGCCTGCGGCTTCCTCTTTATAAAACACACATTATCTCCCACTCTTACTGTGAGCACATGGCTGTAATCTCCCTGACGTGTGGTGACAGCAGAGTCAACAACATCTATGGGTTGAGCATTGGCTTTTTGGTGCTGATCCTGGACTCTGTGGCTATTGCTGCTTCCTACGTGATGATTTTCAGGGCTGTGATGGGGCTGAGCACTCCTGAGGCCAGGCTTAAAACCCTGGGAACATGTGGTTCTCACATCTGTGCCATCCTCATCTTCTATGTTCCCATTGCTGTTTCTTCTCTCATTCACCGGTTTGGTCACCATGTGCCTCCTCCAGTCCACACTCTGCTGGCCAACTTCTATCTCCTCATTCCTCCAATCCTCAATCCCATTGTCTATGCCATCCGCACTAAGCAGATCCGAGAAAGGCTTCTCCAAATCCTGAAGAGAGAAGCTAAGATTAGTTGATTGTTATTTCCTTCTTCTGTCTAAAAGGAGCTCATGGAAAAGATGTTTAAATTTTGTGGGCTGCTTCCCAGTTGGGAACTTGGAGTCTGAAGTTGGCTCTTCTGGTCTCCAAGTTTTACAGTTCTAAATACTAAGAAAGAACATACAACAAATTCTAAAAGAGACACCTAGTTTATGACTAAAGAATATTTGAGCTGCAACCAATGACAAGTAATTAATGGTTGTTCAGCGTTAGTTAATTCTTAAATATCTGGACTTATGAGGTAGGTATTATTGTTCACATTTTACATGAGAAACTATGACAGGATGCTCTTTGTATTTACTTAAACTTCAACTAAAGCATTGAACTAGGCAGCTTGTCAAATTTTGTGGTATTGTGTATGAATGCTTTCTATTCTGTTTTCTATACATTGTTTAAATAAAGTAAATCTTAAAACTCACTTCAGGTCACCCTAGCAAGAAATTTCCTGAGTTAAGCCTTTAGCAGTCGAGAAACTGCTAATGCTACTTGTAACTAATAAAATATTATGTCCTAGAAGATAGATCACTAAGCCCAGCAAGTATGGAAATACCACCAATGAAAGAATGTGGTCTAAGGGGAAAAAGATAAACTATTAACTTAGTGAGGGAAACAGACAAAAATGACCATTTCTCAGCACTCTCCTTGTGTTTTTTATAGGCTTGAAGTGGGTAAGGATTCTGGAGGGGAAACCGTCCTTTTCCTACAGAAAGCTTCCCTGGTCCTTGATCCATTTGGAGAATTTCTGCTCATAGTTCACTGTGTCCTTAAAAACAGATCAGCACGAGATAGAGTTCTATAGAGATTGACTTTACCCTCCAGATTAAGTGTTAGCTTAATGTCTAGGAAGTAGTTAATATGTATAGAGTACTTATTCAGACTTACTGAAAATTCTTACATTTTAAGAGTTACATCCATTTTTCAGATGAAGAAATCAATGTTCCCAGAAGTAATAAACTGAGTAACTTTGGCTAATCCTGTTAATAGGTGTTAAGACCAGGAAAAAAGCTGGGTTTGTGAATTTTTATTTAAAAAAAAAAAAGAACACTATAGGGTGGTGCCTGTGGCTCAAAGGAGTAGGGCACCGGCCCCATATGCCAGAGGTGGCAGGTTAAAACCCAGCCCTGGCCAAAAACTGCAAAAAAGGAGAACACTATAGCTTCTAGCATCTCTGATCCTTATTTTCCTTAACTGTGAAAAGAAACTAAAAAGCCTCCACGATCTGAACTGTTATGCACTTAACTTTCCCAACACAATAGATAGCTGTACCCCATTATTCTGAAAATTGGGAGCATATAGCTCAAGAAAGACTCCTTTATAGTGCTCCTTACTGAAGGACAAAAGGTAAACCTGGATTAAGTTTTTTAGTTCATAGGGCTATGGAGTTAATGATCAGACCAAAAGTCAAGGGAAGTTTGACTACACCAGGCTTAAAGTACACAAACTATCACTGAGCCTGATAGAAATGGAAGTAGTCAAGTGCAAAGGACAGCACCACATGGCAGAAACTGATTTCTAGTTTTGCTTCAGCTAATCTTATAAATTGTGCTACTGGGATATCTAGAATATGTAGCAATTTAAGATTCCAATTACATATGTGTTTCTTTTTCATACCATCTCTAACTTCCATCCCATCAGGCCGTGAGTACTTTTCCTTAGCTTTGAGCTTGGAGTGTTCCCCTTATGAATGGAAAAAAAGCAAACTAAGTTTTCCATTTACCCATCTCCGCTGTGGCTGGGAACCAGAGGAAGAGGATTCATGTCAGTATTAAGTATATACTCACTGGTGCTCAGAGCACACCTGTGGAACAGGTATGAAGGGGCAAGGCCTGAGAACCCAAGATTGTCTCTAGAGTAACTTGAGGTATTATCACATTAGCTAGGTTTCTGTATCTGAGATATCTAATGAATAAGCCCTGTTTTCATACTCCAAAGATTGTGTAGTGTGGTTAGGTTGGTTATGAAACACTGTATTCCCTCAGTTCCCATTTTTGTGAGTTGATGTAGACATTGTGAGACCAGGATGCAGCCAAGAGGCATTAAATTGGTCATCCAAGGATAAAAGGTAAAGAAACTTACAAAACATACAAGCAGCCAGGAACATGGTTTGGGCAACCTTTAAGAAAAGGTAATTGAGACTTTAGAAGGTGGTTAAAGCTTTTACCAAGTCCCTGTGGATGTCATAGTTCCCAGAAACCATTCCTATTTAATGACCCAGTGTGATAGGGAGATAGAATAGGCCCAGTTGAGACAACACTCCTGACAGGGAGTATGGGTCCAGGATTCCCATTGGTCTTGCTGAAACTTTTAGAAATTCAAAGCCCTAGGGACTTTCCCCCTTATCTTCAGTCCTTACTGAGGTCAGACTGCCATTTTCCATTAGCTCTCAGCCTCTTATTTTCCACTTGCAAGCTTATTCTAGTGGTCATCTCACATGCTGAATCCCATCCTGGTGTCTAATTCTTGGGGGAACCCACAGTAGTCAGAACACAGACATAAGATGAGTATCTGGAACTAGTTCACTGCCTGGATGAAAAAGATTTTTGTCCTAATTAGGATCTAATACTATGATTGGATTTTGAGGGTTCTTATTTAGGGAGGTCTAAATGTTAGGACTAGGTGAAAAAAATTCAACCAGGGGAACTTTCTTGGGACACAAGATTATCCCAGCAAGGACCCTAGGAAGTAAAACTCACTGCTAGAGTTGCTCCTGTAAGCCAGAAAAAGTGATGGCTTAAGTTGCACTGGAAGGAATTAAAGTGTAGGTGAAATGCATATATGTCTTTGCCTCTGCTGTTTCTGAGAGTGAGTATGTACAAATCTTGCCTGGCACAATTCAGGAGAAACTGAGGCAGAACTCCATATGGCTTGGCACCAAGGAGGTAAAATTCCGTGCCCAGACCAGGGGGCTGGAGCATGCAGGCATGTCGTTGGCATGTCTCCAGGATCTCCAAATTGTGATTTTGCAAGGTTAAGATACTGCCTCCAAATGGCTTGAGGCTGAGAACAATTGGCCTTTTTTCCCTTTAGCAGTTTCTGTATCTATCAGAAAGTGGGCTAGGGAGTTAACAGTCTGCTTCTTCATGGCTACTATTTTGAGTAAATAATTTAAAAGAATGCGTCTCAGTAAAAAAGTGAGTCTGGTTTTTATAATATGTTGGTGAGGTAATGGTATGAATATTCATTAACAACATGTTCATGCTGCACCAGCTATTTAAGTTGGGAAAAAAAATAAAGATTTTTGCTATCTGCCATAGAGCGGTAGTCTCCTTTATGCCATAATCATTCCAATGCAAAATCTACACCTACACCTATGTCACTGGCCACTCATAAGAAACTTTCACACAACATTAAAGGAAGTAATAAAGAGGTAAGGAAACAAAGTAGATATGTTATATAAAGATAGAAGACCCAGAGGATTCTGTTTAATGAGAGGACCTAGGAGATAGCATTCACCAAGGCTATCAAGTGACTGGGTGACATGGATCACAACACTACTAAATAGTTTGATGGTGGCTTTCTCCCTCAAAGTAGAGCTCAGACATGGGATCAGACATTGGGTCATAATATAGGTCAGGTGCCAGCACTTAACTCTTGGAAGTCAGTAAGTGCAGCCTTTTATAAGAGCTGGCAAAGGCAGAGGGGACACTAAGAGGACTCAACCCATAAGGAGTTGTAGAGATGGCTAATAAAGCATCACTTCTCAAGGGCTGAGATAGGCAGCCAGCAAAGCTCTTATTTGAAATGGGGCAAGAATGGAGAATCATAAGGCTGAAATGGTCACTGTTAACTGGGCAAATGATTAACCTTTCCAAACCTATGCCAGTGTGTTTTTTTCTTTTCTTTTCTTTTTTTTTTTTATTAAGTCATTTGTACATAGATCATAAATAGGTTTATACCATTATGGGATTCAATGTGTTGATTATTGTATAAATTGGAGTGCTTACATCCTACTAATCAACATAGCCTTCACCTCATTTACCCAATTACAGCATTAAGACATTGTGTTCTACACCTGATAGATCCAACTTGTACTTGCAATAATATGCTCCATAGGGGTGGTGCCCCGACTAACCCTCCATCTATCGACCCACCCCTCCTCCCTCCTCCTCATCCTCCTCTTCCCTCCTTCATCCTAGGCTATAGTTGTGTTTCATTTTTCATATTCAAGTGTGAATGATTATAAATTGGTTTCACAGTAGTACTGAATACACTGGATATATTTTTCCATTCCTGAGATACTTTACTAAGAAGAATATTTTCTGGCTCCATTCATGTAAACATAAAAGAGGTGAAGTCTCCTTTTTTAAAAATGCTGCATAGTATTCCATCGTATACATATACCACAATTTATTAATCCATTCATGGGTCAATAGGCACTTGGGCTTCTTCCATGACTTGGTAATTATGAATTGAGCTGCAATGAACAATCTGGTTCAAATACCTTTACTGCCAAATGATTTTTGATCCTTCGGATATACACCTAGAAGAATTGCAGGATCAAATGGCAGGTCTACATTTAGATCCCTGAGCGTTCTCTAAACTTCCTTCCAAAAGGAATGTACTAGCTTGCATTCCCACCAACAGTGCACAAGTGTTCCCTTTTCTCCACATCCACGCCAATATCTGTAGTTTTGGGATTTTGTGATGTGGGCTACTCTTACTGGAGTTAGGTGGTATCTCAGAGTGGTTTTGGTTTGCATTTCTCTGATAATTAATAATGATGAGCATTTTTTCATATGTCTGTAGACTATGCGCCTGTCTTCTTTGGAGAAGCTACTGTTCATTTCTCTTGCCCACAATAAAATGGGATCACATTTTTTTTTATTTGTTTTAGTAATAAGTTTGAGGACATGAACGATCTCTTTAAAGAGAACTATGAAACTCTGAGAAAAGAAATAGCCGAAGATGTTAACAAATGGAAAAATATATCATGCTCATGGTTGGGAAGAATCAACATTGTTAAAATGTCTATACTACCTAAAGCAATATACAGATTTAATGCAATCCCTATTAAAGCACCTCTGTCATACATTAAAGACCTGGAAAAATTAGTACTTCATTTTATATGGAAACAGAAAAACCTTTGAATAGCCAAGACATTACTCAGAAATAAAAACAAATTGGGAGGAATCATGCTTCCAGACTTCAGACTATACTATAAATCAATAGTGGTCAAAACAGCATGGTACTGGCACAAAAATAGAGAGGTAGATGTATGGAACAGAATTTAAAACCAAGAGATGAACCCAGACACTTATCATCATTTGATTTTTGATAAGCCTATTAAAAATATAAATTGGGGGAAAGATTCCCTATTCAACAAATTGGCTGGTGACCTGTAGAAAACTGAAATTGGACCCACACCTTTCTCCTCTAACAAAAATTGGGACTTGAAGAGAAATTTCTCTGAAGAAGATCGGCGCATGGCCTACAGATACATGAAAAAATGCTCACCATCCTTAATTATCAGAGAAATGCAAATCAAAACTACTTTGAGATATCACCTAACTCCAGTAAGATTAGCCCATATCACAAAATCCCAAAGCCAGAGTTGCTGGCGTGGATG
>CAUYQV010065354.1:0-34256 GCA_963574575.1 Galagoides demidoff | reverse complement strand
TACAGCCTTTGTATTAACCTGGATGGAAGTGGAACACATTATTCTTAGTAAAGCATCACAAGAATGGAGAAGCATGAATCTTATGTACTCAATTTTGATATGACAATTAATGACATGGTGGGGGTGGGGGAAGGGGAGAGCAGAGAAAGGGAAGGAAGGAGGGGAAGTGGGGTCTTGGTGTGTATCACACCTTTTGGGGCAAGACACGATTGTAAGAGGGAATTTACCTAAGAAATGCAATCAGTGTAACCTGGTTTCTTGTACCCTCAATGAATCCCTAACAATAAAAAAAAAAAAAGTTACAACAAAATGGAGTTAGTCTTGCTTCTCTCTCACCCTAACAGAAGAAAAGGCATCTCTTTTACATCTATAAATATGGGATTCTTAGGACATGAACATTGATTGTTACATTCTATTAACTGAAGTTCTCAAAATTCTCTTGTCACCATAATCACCAGGGACATAGTAAAAAATACAGATTCTAGACTTTACCATTCTCATGCTATAGATTTGGAGGGAAGTTTAAGTATCTGACCATAGGAAAATGATTACATTATGCCACATTCATAAAAATTGAAATCACATATCTATTAACAACGAGGTGGAGGAGATTACTTTATGACCTGTGAAATTGTCCATAGTATCTTAAATAAAAAGAACTAGTGACAAAATAATATGATGCAATTTTGTTAGTAAGAAGTTTTACACATACACATACTCCAAAAAGAATGTGCGTCAGTGTGTTAACGATAATTAATCATTTGTATAATGGGATTACTATTTTTATTTTATTCTTTTTAAATTGTACTTTGTAATAGTTTTCATGCGCTCATTGTGTAATTATTTTAAAACCATCATTCACATCCTTTCCTTTGTAAGGGTACAACTGTAAAAGATAAAAGAGTTGACAAAGTCTCACAATGGAGATAAATTTTTGACCAACAAATCATTCTGTTTTCATAAAAGATCCATGTGGAAACATTATCTGTGTGAGGCTTAGCAGCTGAGATAAGGGCTTACAAACTGGTGAAATAATGAATGTTCAGGATATGCTATAAATCTAATACTGATTTATATTACCACTAAGAGTTCCTCTCTCTATCCTTTCCCAGGTCTTTGTAGTAGGGGGCAGCATTCTTTTGTGCAGTGGGGCAGTAGTCATGTATGTTTGCATGTTTATTCTCTAACACGACCTTTTATCAAACTATCTGTCCCCATATGGTTAGCCCCAGTTTATTGAATAGTTTCCCAAATTTATTGAATTTACCCTTTAGATCTATTTATTGGCTGCCTACTCCATTAGTATGCCTAGGTAGGGTGTGAAGAGGAGACAACTGATATTCTACTGCAATGGCTCTCAAAGTGTGGCCCCTAGACCAACAGCATCCCTACCCTACCACTTGTTTTGATTTGAATGACCCCTCCAAAACTCATGTTAAAATTTAGCTGCCACTAGGACAGTCTTAAGAGGTGATGAGACCATGAGGACTCTGTCCTCATGCATAGATTAATGTAGTTAATGAGGAAGTATGTTGTTATGAAAGCTGGCCCAGCCATCTGTGTCTTTCACTTGTGTCCCTGCTTATCCTCCCACCTTCTGCCATGGCAGGAAACAGCATAGACATCCCCACCACATGAGCACCCCTTTACCTTGACATCCCAGCCTCTGGTATTGTAAGAAATAAATTACTGTTCTTTATAAATTATTTAGTCTGTGGTGTTGTGTTATAGCAACACAAAATGGACTAAGACTACCTCTAAACAATGCCCTAAAAGAACTTGACTTAGGTAGATAGATGGAGATCTTAAAAATTAAAAAATTCAGTAAAATATGAAATATGCTATTTAATAGACTGAGAACATGATATTAGAGCAAAGGTTCTCATCCATGGCTAACCATGAGATTAACTCTGGGGGCTTTTGAAAACATAGAGATTCCTTTTCCTACTGCCATAACATTGAATCGCCAGGTTTAGAGTGAGGGCCCAGGGTCCACAGGTACAAAATCTTTCCAGGTGATCTATAACTGAGTATTGAGACCCACTGTCTATATTATAGCAACTATTCTGCCTGTAATATTCCAGAGCACAACAATGAGAAAGCGCTCATTGAGCAGAATCTGGGAGGATGAATAGGAGTTCGATGATGAAAGATAATCTAACATAAAAACGAGGTTCAAAGTCAAGAAGCCTGACGGTGACTAGTTTGGTCTGAAAATGAGTAAATGGTTCAGCACAGGAGGAGTGTGGGGAATATAGTTCAGAACTTGTATGTGCAGGAAGAAAGGGCACGGACGGTACTGGAACAGGGCAGACAGGAACATGAGAAGTTAGGTCTAGAATTTGAGGGACCAGAGCTTATCTTGAACCAGGAGTGTGTAGGCATCAGGGACCCAGTGTTGGTTGTAAGGAGGGGACCTGGTCACAATGCCTGTGGTGGAAAGGAAAGAGGCCACAGACCGTGAAGATGTTAGGCAAGATTCAAGAGACATTTCTGAGGCAGAAGTCACAGGATTTGTAACGTGTATGCAGTGTTACCTATCAGTTTTATCACTTCTGAAATTTTTTGAGCTTTCACTTCTAATTTTCTCAAGTAATATAAAGCACTTTTTAATATTTGTATATCCTCAGTTATTTTCCCCTTTCTCTAAATAGCTGGGGAATACTAAATGAGAGAGGAAATACTGGTATGATGATGATAGAATGAGGTCGTGTGCATACATATCCTTCTCATCAAATACGCACTTACCCAGGGTTACTAAGTGTGAGTCTGTGAGCTTTGTGAGCACAATAGCAGGAGCAGTCAGGGAGCCCAGTCTCTGCCTGTGTTCCATTGTGCTCTCTCACTTGACATTTCTGAATGCAAATATGTCTGACAAGTGTAAATACAGGTGGCACGCCTCAGAGTAGTCCCCATTTCCACCTTGCCATTCCTTGTCATGTGAGTGTTCAGGGTTGAATGTGCCATTTTCATCTTCTAATATTTTCACAGTTGGAATTTTTGCAGAATGCAATGGTGAGTTTTGTGGTTTCCAAGGTGAAGAAATGGATCTGCTTTATGTCCTTGCAGAATTCAATGCATTTTCAAAAATCATGAAAAGAAGCCGGAATCAGAAAAAGGAGTACTCAGTGTTCAGACAGTGGACAGAAGAAGCATCTGTAGCACAATACTTTCAGGTTGGGGAGCTTTCCTGGGTCAGAATAATTGGTTTGTTTCAAAAGAAACCCTCCCCACTCCACACACACCCCTCTGGACACACCTAGGTAGATTGTGGAGAGGAGACAACTGATGTTCTATTGCAGTGGCTCTCGAAGTGTGGCCCCTGAACCAACAGCATCCCTACCCCATCATTTATTATGTCATCAAAATGTGGGCAAGTTGCTTTACCTTTCTGAGCCTCAGTATCTTCAGCTGAGCAACTTAATTCACCAATTTAATTTGATTAGATGATGACCGTGAAGCCTTTATAAGAGCATAGTACCTGACACATAGAAAGCCCTACCAAATGGTGGCAGTTGTAAGGATGATGTTTGTTACAGTCAGTGTTCATGAAGTTTTGTACCCCATGTCACCCAACTGGCTTGCCCTTCCCATCAGGGTCACCACCATCACCCAGGATTTCTATCCAAGTACTATTTTCCACTGGGGCCCATGAGACTCACCAAGGCAGGCCATGACCACTTTCTCCCTTTATGTTGTTATTCTTGACCTGTGCTCTCACTAAGCATCTGCTTTAGGAAGGGACCTTGGGTATTATCTCATCAATATCTAGGACTGAGCCTATTGTGTGGAGCAGGAATCAGAAGTCCAAAATCCTTACAAATTAGGGTCAGTTGGACGGGTCACAGTGTCTCTCAGATCTTCCACATCCCTATGAGTCGAAGGCAATGCCTGCCTTGACCCAGGTGGCTGTGAGAATCAGATGCACATGATGGTACTGCCTTGTGTGTTGGTTAGTCCCCCTCTCCTTCTCTTTCCCTTACAGTTTGATGGCTGCGTTTCCCAGCAGCAGAACATGATGCAAGATTTTCTGAGGATAGTCACATACCACAGAGCCCGTGGAGATGTTAGGCAGGATTCAAGAGCCATTTCTTAGGCAGAAGTCACAGGATTTCTAAAGGATGTGCAGTGTTACCTATCTGTATTATTACTTCTGAAATTTTTTGAGCTTGAACAGCATTGAACCCTGAACTGCATTGACTTTAAAGACAAGGTAAGGCTGACTGTAGGTTATTAATCTCACACCATTTTCAGAAGTCTTTTCAAACCCAGAATCAAACCAAGGCTTTGACAGAATTACTATAAGACCTAACAATTCCACTCCTAGCTAAATACCCCAAGGAATTGAAAATAGGTATTCAAACAAATATTTGTACGCAAATATTCATAGCAGCACTGTTCAGAATAAATAGCTAAAAGGTAGAAAGCATCCAAATGTCTATCAACTGATGAATATATAAACAAAATGTGGTATATTCACACATGGAATATTATGAATGTTATTCCATTTGTATTATCCATATAAAAGCATGAAATGCTGATACATACCACAACATGGATAACCTTCAAAGACATGCTATGTGAAAGAAGCCAGTCATGAGAGGTCCATTGAGTCCATATATATGATGCATGCAGAATAGGTAAATATATAGAGCCAAAAATGAAATGAAATGAAATGAAAGCCTAGAAGTTATCAGGGTTGAGAGAAAAAGGGAAACAGGAAGTGAGTGCTTACTGGGAACAGCATTTCCTTTTGGGGTGATGAAGTATCTTGAAACTGGATAGAGGTAAGATTGTACAATGTCATTAATGTACTGAATGATGCTAACTTCTATACTTCAAAGTGGTTAATATTTATTTTATACTTTAACATGATTAATAGTTAATTCACATCGAACAGGTATAATGCACACATTCTGTGTAGTGGGAACACTTATAACTTTGACCTAAAATGTACAAAACAAATTATATAACTAAAATGTATGTATCCTAGTAATATTCTGGAGGAAAAAAATAAAGTCCTAACTCTAAAAAAATAGTTAATAGTTAATTTGATTGTATGTGAATTTTTTAACTTACTAAAAATATAGGTTCTGAGTACCAGGAATGCAAAAGACTGAATACACTATGTTTTAGAGTATATAAAACAGGTTAGGGGCTTTGTTGCTTCATAACCAGGAGCTCTTTGTGATACACTCTACTTTAATTTTTTCATAAACATCATAAGTACATGCATTCATTTCCTTTATGAATTGGATCTGCATGACAAGTCATTGCTAACACATTATACAACTGTTGTTCATTATTCTTCTACCTGTTAAATAGTCAAAGTGTTGAAAACAGTAAAACAGCTCGTTTCTGAAGCAAGAGTGCTGGCCATTGGAATCAGCAGTCATGGGATCCAGTTGCATGTTTTTCCATTAACTGGTGTGTGATTTTAGGCAAAACACTAAACTTCTCCAAGCCCCACCATCTGTTCTACTGCCATGATCATTATGGACCCATGGTCTTTGTGCTTTAATTCCTGGTAGAACTTTAAATTAATGATCCCAATGACTCATATCTCCCTAAACCTGTGCCACTTTTCAGAGTCATGTAACAGTTCCTTTTATTAAGAGGTACTGAATCTTGTGGCTTTTGCTCACAACTTAGAACCATGTGACTTCCATGCTGGGAAGAGCCTAGTCTAGCCTACTGGGAGTTGAGAAATCAGAAGCCAGCAGTGACTGTCAGACTTGTGAGTGAAGCCATCTTGGGCCTTCCCATCCAACCAACCCTCCCACCAAATGCAGAAACATGAACAAATCAACACAGAGAAACTTCCCTGCCCTCCCATAGAACTGGGAGAACTAAGAAATTGTTTCTGATCTAAGCCACGAAATTTTGATGCAATTTGCTATATCAAAAATAATTAAAAGAGAGGGAAAGATGCATGAAAAAAGTATTGATTTGCCCATAGCTTTCTTTCCTCTGTTATTTGCATTCTGTTATTGAGCCCATCAATGATGTTTTTATTTTGATTATTGGTTATTTCCATTTGGCACTCTGTCTTATCATTTGTTTCTTGGCTGAATTTTTCTATTTTTCCATTGGTTTCGGCAGTGTTCATAACTGCTGGTTGGACCTTGTTTGTGATAGCTGCTTTAAAATGTCAGATAACTCTAACCTTTGCAGCATGTCAGTGTTAGCTTCAGCTGATTATCTTCTCCCATGGGAAATGAGATTTCAAATGACTTCATATGCCAAGAGAGTTTGTATTGTCTTCTGTATGTTTTTAATATATGTTAAATATGTTTTATATTATTGAGCCTATGGAGAATGTGGATATTTTTACAGCCCAATCATTAGTCTTCTGAGGTCTGTGCTTCCTATATGGGCTATTTGGATCTGTCTTTGTGTGTCACCCAGTGGTCAGTTAAGCACCTGAGCAAAATTCTCAAAGTTCTAGTATGTTAACTAGTATCAGTTCCATCCATGGATAGGCCAAGGGTGAGCCCAGGAGCTTATGAAGGAAACTGTATGGAGTTGCTTTGCCAAGCTCCTTCCCCTCCATGATCTCCATGACACTTTCTGGTTCTCTGTGACTACTCTTCGGTCTGTTGCCAAAAAAGCTTACTCTGTCATGTACTTCCATGACTATGCCTACTTACTGATGAAACAGAGAGAGGACAGAGAGAGGAGAAAGCACTGGGGGGCAGCCCAGCCTTTGGGAATGACAGTTCCACTGAGGTGAGAAGGCTCCTCTCCCTCATAGGTGGTTTTTTTTTTTTTTTTTTTTTGCAGTTTTTGGCCAGGGTCAGGTTTGAACCAGCCACCTCTGGTATATGGAGCTGGTGCCCTACTCCTTTGAGCCACAAGCACTGCCCATAATAAGTGTCTTTTTGTTTTGTTTTATTTTGTTTTTGACACTGAGTCTTAACCTCACTGTCATAGTTTTAACTCAAGCAGGCTGATGTTTGGCAATGCTGTGATATCATTGGGGGTTGGGGTATGGAAGGAGGGAGGGAAAGAGTAGGGGGAAGAGTAGAAGAAAAAGGAGAGAGAAAAAACAGTTTTCTCACTCTGTGAATTGGAAATTCCCTTTTTTGCAGTTTGAGCCAGAAGGAGATAGAGGGTGACTCAGGAGCTCTCTTTATCTGTACCCCGGTGCTCACTTTTGATGTGTTCACTTTAGGCCAAAGTTTATAGGAGGGAAAAAAGGGGTAAACTCACTGCTGGGTGGGTAGTATTTCAAATTTTAGTCTTCTTCCCCAATCTGCTTGCTATTCTTTACTTTTCAGATTTCTCAAATAGTTGCCCTGTGCACCCTGTCCAGGGTTAAAGCTGTATGCAGTGGGACACAAAGGTAAGGTGGGCTTCCTCTGACTCACTTCAGGATTGGACACTACCCAAAAGTCAGATCTAGGTACTCTGGTAGGTTAGGGTAATAGATAAGAGACGAAAGTTAAGACCAGAAATTACCAGGTCTGGCCAAAGGGTCTTAGACATTGAATGTCTTGAGATTCCCAGGAACCTTGCTTTGCCAGTGGGATGTACCCAGTTAAAAATTACAAAGTGAATATTCCTAAATGAAGAAGATATGATTATGATAGGTGGGCAGGATGAGGACAAAGGGGAAAATTTTGTTCCTTTTCTCACCTTATCTGGTCAAGATTGTATGTAAGTAAGCAGTCTTATTGACCTAAGGTAGGTCTTTTCTAACTAAAAAAAAAAAAATTCAGCCCCGAAATGTTGATTTCTTCTTCCTGGTTTGAGGATGCTTCCTGTAGGTTATAGTTTTATTTAAGAAAACTTCTTTCTTGGAGGGATTTAGTTTTAAACTATACTCTATTTTCTATTATCCTAAATTTATTTTCTATTTATCTATGATCTATTTTTAATTCTGGGTACAGCTTCTAAAGACCACTTTACAAACTACTAATCACACTAATGATTTGCATTATAAAGTCTTTCACAGACTTTTCACATGGATCATGTCACTTGACTATTTAATTTGTATATCTGTGAAATAAAATAAAATCTTAAGGCCTGACCCCTACCAGCTGACTGACTAGACCTCCTCTTTGCTCAGGGGATACCCTAGAACTGAGTTGGTAGCCCTGAGAAAGGAGATCAGACATGCCTCATCATGTCTCCCTCCCCTTTTAGAGATGTCCTCTGTGACTCATTAACAGGCCTAAAGCTATGCAAGACATACCTGCAGGTCCTCAATATGCATAAGAAACCGCTTGAGTTTGAGCATATGCCAGGTAGTTTGATTCTGATTAGCAGACTTTTAACTCAAGCTGTTGCTTTTTGCTAACTCCTGGACTTTTAGACAAAGCCTAACTCAGCCAATTGTCAACCAGAGGTTCTATAAACCCATCCGTTAACCTATAAGCCCCCTCTGCGAGATGTCACATTTTTTGCCAAATCAATGAATGCCTTCTACATTATTGATTTATGACTTTGCCTATAATTCCTGCCTCTCTGAAATGTATAAAACCAAGCTGTAACCCTATTGTAATGTTTAAGGATTATTGAACATGGCTTTGGGCCATGGTCTTCAAGTTTGGCTCAGAATAAACCTCTTTAAATTATTTTACAGAGTATGGTTTCTTTTCCATTGACATTTCTTTTCATCTATAATAATGAAGATATTGGACCTTATCTTTAAGATCACTCCCAACTCTAACTTTCTTTGATTTTACAAAATACCCTTCCTCCTGCCTGTCTGAAATGGGTTTATCTGCCAATGAAATGAAATAGGAATCCATCTGTTGGGGTTTCTGAAGGTGATAACTAATCTCATGGTTGATAATTAATTATATCCCTTTCCCCCTTTGAGTTCTGAACCAATTTAGAAATAAACACAGATGTCAAGTAGAAATCACAATATCAGCTTTATTGTTGGTATTGCTATTTGGAGAATGGGCTTAGACCTGTGGCCAAATGAAGTTTCCTATTCCTTTTTCTCCCAAACTGAACTTTTACACACACTTATATTCTGAACAGCTGGTCTCCCGACAAGTTAGAGCCTGCCCAGTTAGCTTCTCATGTGGGAATTCCAGGGCATATAGAAGGGGTGGGAAGGCTGGCCCCTCCCAAGCATCTGAGCTATGCATGCTTAGTCCTATTTCACAGTATCACCTGCTGATAAATCAGTCCTGCTGAAGAGGAAGAAAAAGTGTAGATATCTCTCACCTGCAATATTACCCTCTCCTGGGCATAAACCTCTCCTCCCTACTGGAAGCTGATGGAGCAAACTGTCCCTATGTTGGTGTCCCAGACATCCTCTTGGTCCCAGACAAACCAGGATGGTTGGTCACCGTAAATCCAACCCCACCCCAATCCATCACAAATCCAAAATCTTTTTTAGTCCTTTTTGTGTTTGCATTCACCCTACTAAAGGTTATTCTAGAATAACCCCTGTGAGTCTGTGGAGGATGCTACTTTTTCACCAAACACTTGTATTCTTTCTCATTGAAACTGACTACATAAAAGAGCATTGAAATTGACTCCCTAAAAGGGCATGGGTTTAGAATGATCAATATGAGTAGCTATTATTTATTGGGGAGCTTAGTACAGGCATGCACCATGCTAAGGGCTTTGCACACACTATTTCTTTTAATCTTCATTATTGTCTTGTAAGAGTAGGACAGTGATAAGAGTAGTAGCTACTTCCTAGAGGTTTTACAAGTTCAAGGTGAGACAATGCATTTGAAGTGCTCTTTGTGGCATGCAAATGAATGCACACAGTGAGTATTAGCAAGTGTTATTATTTATGGTCATAGGGTATGATGCTGTGGTTTCCACCTCTGCTATAATTTTAAAGCTTTCAAATCTTGATTTTTTATTCTGCCTCCTTCTTGCAGTTTTAATGAAAGTTCTTTCTTGGCCAAAGCACTGCTGGCTGAGAACTCCATTTGGAACCCATCCAGAAAACTGACCTGGCTGGAACGCACCCCATCTCCCCTCCTTGGCATTTCTGTTAATTGCCATCTGGCTATTTTTAGTTTCTTCAAGTGTGTGCTGGGTACAAGCAGGTTCGTCCATCCTGCTGAGGGTGTGGGGCTGTATGAGCTATGGGGTTTTAATTTGGAAATGTTTTGACACTTCGTTTGTCAGGGCACCAGTCACTGGAAACTTGTGAGAGTAAGCAGGAGCTGAGAGCTTATTATTTTTTCAAATCAGTGTTTTCACAGAGGAGAGAATCCCCAGTTGCAACAGCTTCTTAGTGCATCCAAATGTGAGGTTGGCTTAGGCAGAGGGATTTGGGGATTTGAAGGCTTAAAAGAAAACATAAATAACAACAAACATGCAAAGCAACCTGTTCAGACTCTCAGCTGATATTCAGATTTGCAGAACCTGAGCTTTAGTTCTTCTGATGTGAGTTTTCTTTGGTGTGGGCTTATCATTTGTTTTCTCCAAGCCCCTTGAGTCCATCTCCAAAATTCTCCTCTCACTTTAAAACACTGCACACTGTGAGTTAACCTGGTAGGCTAAGGGGCCTGTCCTTTATCATTGACTAGAATCGAATCTGTAGCATAGGGGTGTCTTCCAGACCTCTGTGTAAGCTCTTGCTTCCTTACCTTTCTTCTAACACCCCACTTCTACCCAAACCCTGTTGTAGCAGAATCCTTATTCAAACAACCCTTTAGGGAATGACTCGTGATTTTCCTGCTAGGTGCTTTCCATACCCTAACTCATTTAATCTCTTTGTGTGTGTTAGGGTTCTTAGCTGCCAGAATGAGAAACCAACTTTGCTAATGTAAGAAAAGAAAAAAGAAAGAAAGAATTTCCTAAACTGATGCAGAAACACCAGAGACCCAGGCTTGGAAGCTACATAACCAGAATAATTTCCAATATTCTGTTGCATAAAATTAATCCCAGGAAGACAGCAGTGCAGCCAGAAACAGACACTGCAATGTGCACAGCCTTCACTCAATACTAATCTTGACTGTTGTCCTAAGAATCGCCCCTTTGAGGATCTGGAATCTAGAGCTTGCTATGTCCTGACCAGAGCAGATTCTGTGTAGTCCCTGCATCTTCACACTCTGAGTGCCCCGTGCAAAGTGCATCTTACTGGCACTGGCTCATGCCTGTGCTTTAGTGCAAAGGGGCTGCAAAAGCATCTGACACCTTCACTTCCCTAGCAGGGGCTGGTTCTGCATTGTGATATGGGACTTTCCTCACACATAGGATTGGGGTTCAGATGTGGAGAGGTACAAAAGAATGGCTCCCTGCAATATACAACAAGCAAATGCAATACATATTGTTTGGTTCAGGGGTGTTCAACCTGTGGCCCACAGGCTGCATGCACATCTTGTAAGGACCTTTTTGCTTCTCTGTGGTGGCAGACATTAAGAAAATTATGCATGGATCTTTTCTCGTTTGTTTGTTCATCCACTTTTGTTGATGTTTATGTATTGAATGTGTGGCCCAAGACAGCTCTTCTTCCAATGTGTCTCAGAGAAGGCAAAAGACTGGACAAAAGGGATCAGAGCTTGAAAAGGATCAGTGCTCAAAAATGTAACTAACTTGCTTTAGGATACACAATAGATAAGTGGTAGAGCTGTATGCAGGCTCAGGTCTGTTTATATCCAACACCTGTACTACAGGATGATTTGGGGAGTGACAGAAAGCCATTCTTTATATGTTCTAGGCTTATCAACTGATTATTTATGTGACTTTTGGAATGTGGAGGGGACAGGATGTGACAGTAAAAAACAATGTTTATGTGTTTATAGAAAATATAAATCTCTTTTTTATATGACTTAGGCTTTAAAGGCTGTTTTGGCTTCCTCAAGTTGCCACAACAAATTAGCACAAACTGGGTAGCTTAGGACAACAGGAATTTATTCTCTCACAGTTCTAGAGGCTGGAAGTCCAAAATCAAGATGTCTGCAGGGCCATGCTTCCTTGGGAGGCTCTGGGCAGAGTCCTCCCTTGCCTCTTTCTAGCTTCTGGTGATGGTTGGCAATCTTTGGTGTTTGTTGGCTTATATGTGCATCACTCCAACACTGCCACTGTTGGTAACGATGTTCTGGTACATGTCAGTGTTTCTGTGTAAATGTCTCTTTTCCTGTTATGACACCAGCCCTATCAGACTTAGGGCTGACCCTAATCCACTGTGCTCTTAACTTGCTTGCATCTACAAAGACCCTATTTCCCAATAACATCGCATTCACAGATTCTGGAAAGACATGAACTTTTAGGGGGTGGGCACTATTCAACCTCATTTAGAGGTCAGTTTCAAGTTAAATTATAGATCACTATACTCATCATGGGGATTAACTCTCTGTAACAGAAGTGAAGTGAAAGAAGTAAAAAATAGGTCTCAGGTTTTGACTGATCTCTTTAGTCCCTAAAACCAATGGGGGACCCTCTGCATGGATCTTCTGACTGTGAATGAAGCAGAGGTTTATATGTGCCAGTGTCTAGAGCTTGAATGGAATCTTTTCTTGAAAGGTTATTGGGAAAAGGTGTCAGAGAAAAGAAAATGTTTTCATTTGGTATCAAATTCAGCTTTTCAGGAGAGCCAATAAAACTGTGAAGAAGTGTTGGTCATAGATTGTTTTTTTTAGGGAAACTTGGAAACAGAACCCTGGGGGCTTTAGGGTTCAATTCAACAGCTAACTTCTTGGACAATATATCTGTGATTAAAGCCTATCTGCTCCTTTCAAGATGGTGATGTGGGACCTTGATCTTTTGGAGGTCAATTTTAAATTGGGATAAGAACACTTAACCACATGGTGGCTGTTAGCCTAAATATTTGCTTTAACTGTTAGTTTCTCACTATAGAATTTATCCTTGGCCTCCATGGCTTTGGTTTCAAAGTTTCAAGGCTTACAGAGATAAGGCAAAATGTCCCTCTGCCTCTTCATTCTCTCTTCCCAGTCTCATGACTGAAAATTCACTTAAGTTTTGTAATACACATGTAGGCAGGAAGCAGATGGAATTATCTGGACAATGCTTGCAAAAGATCATATTCTTTTTCAAGGCCCATACTCTGTTTTGAAATAAACAAATGATTAAGGTTATTTTGGCTTACATCTTTACAAAATTGCCTTTGCTTGTAATTTTTCACTATTGCTCTAGATGTGGCCTGGGTCTATGAAAGTGTCTTTGTACCAAATGGACCAAATTTGCAGAAAGCTTAACTACATAAGGCTCCTTCCCAGCTCTGTCTGTTTTTCTCTTTCTCCCCATTTCTTTTCTTCCATCTCTCCTGTAATGGTAAGATATTGATTGGCTTTGGTCTACAAGATCACAAGAATGTCAAAGTGCTGCTCTGGATGTGCTTCATGCCACCCTAATAAATCAGACAAAGAGCTTCATTTTCACATTTCTAAGGTACTTGTTACCAGAGCATCCAGGCGTGATTTCCATCATCTCTTCACTTTGCATCTATATTTCAGACTGAACTTGGAAACGAAGGTGTTGTGTTAGTAATTGAAGAAGGTTCTGGAAAGGTTCTTTCAAATATGGTGCATCATTCTTGGGGACAAGGATTGCATTCTTCAATTTAACAGCCTCCACTCCCTAAATGGTAGTCATGAGTATTCTTGCAACACATCATGGCCACATGGAGATATATTTCAGGGGAGGATGAGGAAAAGAGAATATTGGTATTTCTAAAAGTATAGACAGCCTGACAGCCAATTTTGGAGTCTGGGTGACATTTTAAATTGGTAATGCTCCTAATTACCCAAGCCCTAGGAAACCATATGGAATATAGCCACAGCCCTAGAATTAATATAAGTGAGCACTGTGAACCCATTGCTAACAGCATGTTCTCTTAGAATAATGGCACAGTATCTGTGTCAGCACAGTGTGAGACTGCAGTTAAAACACACAGACACAAAACCTCTTGATATTTATTTTTTGGAAAATTTTTTCCTAACAGAATTTTCTTACTTTTCTAAATTTTCCAACAACAAAAAATAGTACTTTGTTTTCTTGTCACCACATTGGTGTTGCTGTGTTAAAATGTCAGCTTTGTAGAGGACGAATGTAAGTAAGCAATGTACGATAATATCAAACATGAGCTTGGAAGACAAAAATATTCAGATTCAACTCTTAGCTCCCCTCTTTATTCCTGGGTGAACTTTGGCTGCTTGTTCAATGTCTCTGATTTTTATTTTTTCATCTATTAAGTGGCCATAAGAATGCTGTCTACTCATATGGTTATTGTGAGGATTGAAAGCCAAGTGAAATGTCTTGCTCAAAGCTAGTGCCAAAGATGCTGAGAATAAAAGTCACTGAGGAGGCAGAAATACAGTAACTTTAAATTTCAGTAATCAGGCCGACATTCGTGACTTGGCTTCCACAATGTCTAGGGAAAGGAGCCCTGTAACACTTGGTCCACCCCTGGCTTCTCAGTATATAGGTTGAAGTCTTGGCCCGTTTGTGCCAGTGAATAGTGGTTTCCTTGATTTAAGTTCTAGGTCTGAAGACAGTGGAAGAAAAATTTCATTATTCTATGACCTTCATATGCTCTTACCCTTCATAGAAACCTCCCAATCTTATGGAGGGGTCCTGAGAACAAAGCACACATATCACTTTTGGATTTTTCAAGACTTAGTCCTTAGTTACTTCTAAACATATGTATATCATTCCAAAAATAATTTGAAGTGGTTTTCATTTTGTTCATGCTAATAGATTTGGTAAGGTGACCTAATTTGTGACACTCTACTTTTCTTGGCCCTGAGCATCTTAAAAGCAATCCATTTTACAGAGAAACTATAATAAAAACAGCAGTGATTTGAAGAATACCAATTATATGCCAAGTACTTTGCATACATTTCATATTACAGCAGACCCTCCATAGGTGACCACCTCTCTATACTGACCACCTCCTTAGATTGACCTAATTTTCATAGACTGGACATGCACCAGATATATATATCAGTACCATAGGCTGGGTTCCTTATGTTGATCACCTATGTATGTTGACAGTTTGCTATGATCCCCTGGGTGGCCAGCTTACAGTGCTTCTACTATATTTAACCCTATAGCCAACTTTAAGAGCAGTTATTATTAACCCCTTTTAATGTGTGAGAAAAACAAGTCTCACAGAGATTCATAACTTCACCAAGGTAATACCAGTAGTAAATGTTCAAGCTGGTACTTTCATTAAGCCTGACCTTAATGCCCAAAGCTGGCCTTGTGCCCATAGCCACAAACCTATTTGCATTTTCACTTCATTTTTTTGTTTCCTTTTCTTCCAGCTTGTGCTAGATGTTGGTTGTGGATAAGGAACTTGAAACTGTCATTTTTTGCTGTACAGGCTGGAGCTAGGAGAGTTTGTGCAGTTGAAACCAGTTCAGTAGCACAATATGCTGAGGTCAGTGGATGTATTTTTAAGGCAGTACACTTCAGGGTGGCAAGTGATGGACTCTTCCATGGAGGTCATTTAGAATAATTTTTTTAACAGTCGCTGATTTTTTTCTATTGGAATATTACTGCTAATAAAGCCTGACTTCCCTGTAGTAACTGATACGAAACAATTATTTTGTTAATGACCCTGAAAATACAGCAAGACTTTCTCCCTGCCCATCCACTGGCTGGCAAGGGACAGAGGGGTGGGCTGGGAGACAGATGAATATTTCCTATCTTTAATGATCTAGGTGAGGAGTTAAGATTTCACTGCAGCTATATTTATTTATTTATTTTTAAGGGCTGTACTGACAATAGCGTCACCATTTACTTTAAATTTTACTTTTGGTTTACAGGGCTGTTGCTACGTGGTTGTAGTCGGAAGAAGAGACAGGTGTCTGTTTTTCAAGGAGCTTTTGAAGATTTCAAGTCTGATAGGAGGACAGGGAGATGATTTGTCTTAAATATAGTGCGCTGTTATCATTATGAAATGTGTACAAATATTGGAAAATAAGTCAAAGTCAAAAGTCAGGTAATAATGGCTTTCAGTAATATTTGGATATAACAATAACTCAATCACGCTGCAGAGATTGGATGTGTGTGCACACGCATGAGCAGGGTAATGCGCTGTCATTCACACCTGGAGTAGGCCTGAATTTTAATGAGGGTTAGGATGACAGATAGAGAGGAAAGCTTGGCTGCTGCTTCAGATGAACATCAGGAAACTTTCCTCCAAACCCGGACAAGTGATAGTTCTGAATGATGGTTGGTTTTGGAGTGAGTGAGCAAACAGAAACCAAGAGATAAGGAGATAAGTCTGGTGAGTTTTCAGGGAAGAACTGTCAGAGCCTAATAGCTGGTAGGTTGTGAGTATATTCTCTTTTCTTCTTCCAGGAAGTCCTGAAAAAATATTATGGCCATTTATTTCTTCACCAATTCTTTTTTTTTTTTCTTTTTGCACTTTTTGACCGGGGCTGGGTTTGAACCCACCACCTCTGGCATATGGGGCTGGTGCCCTACTCCTTTGAGCTACATGTGCGTCCCATCTTCACCAATTCTTAAAGGTCATTTGTATTAAATATTGGCCACATGCAAAGGAATATCTATAAAGTGTGTACAAGTACAGTATAAAGAATAATACCACGAGTGTGTGTATTCATAGGCCATGTACCTTGTCCTGATCACATCTCTTCTCTGCTCTGAACTACTACTAATTTTTGTTTAGGATTCCTTTGTTCTTGAGTTTTATGTTTTTATACCTAAAAGCAAATCACTTACGAACTTTCCATGACTAGACTCATTATATATATATTCTCCTGTAATTTTCATTTTCTCACCCAGTGTTGTGTTCACCTGATGTTCACGCATGCAGTTGTTGTTTATACATTTTCAGGTGTACATTGTACGATATGCTGCAACTTGTTAGTCTGCAGCACTGCTGGCAGACTTCCTATGGTTCCATTATAAAACTATTATGAACATTTTTGCCCACAGTCCCCCCTGAATCTTTGCTGAAGTTTCATAGGCATATACCTAGGAGTAGCACTGCTGAGTCATAGGACCTGCATCCCTTCAGCTTTGTTCCTCATGCCTAATTGTTTTCCAAAGTGGTTGTACCAGTTTTCACTCCTTCCAGCAATGTGTGTGAATGTCATTGTTCTGTGTCTTTGTCAACACTTTGATATTATCAGACTTTGAAATTTTTTGCCAGTCTGGTGTATATGACATGATATTGTAGTTTTAATTTGTATTTTTCATTAACTAAGACTTTGAGCATCTTTGCAAGTATTTTGGTCATTTGGACTCTCTTCTCTGCATAATGCCTGTTGGAGTCATTTGGTAATTTTTTTTACAAATCATTTACCTAATTCTGATTCATTTGTGGGAATGACTTCTATATTCTGAATATCAATCCTCTGTCCATTGTGTATGTGGCAAATATCTTCTCCTAGTTTGTCCCTTACATTTTCTCTTCCTAATGGCCCTAGTAAAATTTAGGAATGGAATTATAAAATAAAATAGAGAAAAGGAGTATAAAGCTTATGTAGAGAGGCCCTCATAGATAAAAATGCCTCTGCTTAGGTATTGGTAGATTTTAAATGCATTCTTAAGGACTGGGAGTTGAGTCTGGAACTTTGTCTCAGGTGCTGCTATTCATTTGTTATTAACAAACCGTTGTTACTGACAATTCTGTTGTTAGGCAAATAAAAGAAATAGTAATAATCAAGGTCTGTTCCTTTACCAAAATATGGCAGTGATCCAGTTGTATGTATCTTATACCAGACACTTAAAATAAAATACAATAAAATAGGAATGGCATAAATAATTAAGAAATTTTCTTTTCCTCATATTGTTTATTTTTTCATATACTTTAAAATGGTTTGAGATAGTTATTTTTAAAACTTTAAATATCTAATATTCTTTTTTTTTTGAGACAGAGCCTTGGTAGAGTGCCGTGGCATCATAGCTCACAGCAAACTCCAACTCCTGGGCTCAAGCGAGTCTCCTGCCTCCGCCTCCCAAGTAGCTGGGACCACGGGCTCCCACCACAATGCCCGGCTATTTTTTGGTTGCAGCCATCATTGTTGTTTGGTGGGCCCGGGCTGGATTCGAACCTGCCACCTTAGGTGTATGTGGCAGGTGCCTTAGCCGCTTGAGCCACAGGTGCTGAGCCAAATATATAATATTCTTAAATGTAGTATTTTATTTTTTAGGAATGTTTTAATCTGGCTCAGCACCTGTGGCTCAATCGGCTAGGGCGCCAGCCACGTACACCTAAGGTGGCAGGTTTGAATCCCCAGCCCGGGCTCGCCAAACAACAATGATGGCTGCAACCAAAAGATGGCCGGGCGTTGTGGCTGGCGCCTGTGGTCCCAGCTACTTGGGAGGCGGAGGCAGGAGACTCGCTTGAGCCCAGGAGTTGGAGGTTGCTATGAGATGTGATGCCATGGCATTCTACCCAGGGGGATAGCTTGAGGCTCCGTCTCAAAAAAAAAAAGAAATGTTTTAATCTTTATTTTCCAAATCTCAAGTCTCTGATTTTTAACATAACATCAGATTTTTGGTTAGAATTAAATATATGTGTTTTGTCCTTGTTTGACATATGATAAAAACTCAATTTTGCATAACATAATTAATCTGTTATTTAAAAAATCTGGAAATCACTATTTCAGAAACATTTAAAAGCCCTTGTAATTTGAGACTGATAAATGATTTCCCTTCTTATATGCAGTGTGTCTTTCTTTTACCGTAAGTCTTTTTTTTATTCCATGTGCATAATTTTAAGGGGCACAAGTACAATTTTGTTACATGGATATGTTGCCCAGCAGTGAAGTCTGGTTTTCTAAAAATCACCTGAATCATGTATAACATATTCTTCCCATTAGGAAGTTTCTAGTCACTTTCCCTCTCCTACTTTCCTGCCCTTCTGAGTCTCTAATGTTTATGATTCCATAGATTATTTAGCCTCTACTTATAAGTGAGAACATGTGGTATTTGCCTTTCTGTTTCTGAATTGTTTCATTTAAGATAATGGCTCCAATTCCATCCAAGTTGCTGCAAATAGATTTCATTCTTTTCTGTTGCTGAATAGTATTCCATTGTGTACACATACTACATTTTCTTTATTCATTCATCTGTGTATGGACACTTAGGCTGATTCTAAATCTTTGCTATAGTGAATAGCTCTGCAGTAAACATACAAGCATAAGTTTCTTTTAAATATAATGATTTATTTTCTTTTGGGTAAATACCCAGTAATGGATTGCTGAATTACATGGTAGTTTTATTTTTAGTCTTTGAGCAAGCTCTATACTGTTTTGCATAGAGGTTGTACTAATTTACTCACCCACCAAAAGTGTGTAAGTGTTCCTTTTTCTCTGCATCCATACCAACATCTGTTATTGTTTCACCTTTTAACAATAGCCATTCTGACTGGTGTAAAATGATAACTCATAGTGGTTTTAATTTGCATTTCTTGATGCTTAATAGTGTTGAGCAGTTTTTCGTATGCTTGGTTGCCATTTGTATGTCTTCCTTTGAAAAATGTCTATTCATTTTGTCATTTGCACACTTTTTAAAGGGGCTATTTATTGTTGTTGATTTGTCTGAGTGCCTTATCAATTCTGAGTATCATTCTCTATTAGATGGATAGTTTGGAAATATTTTCTTCCCTCTACTGCTTATTCACTCTGTTATCATTTCTTTTGCTACACGGAAGCTTTTTAGTTTAATTAGGTCTGTTTGTCTATTTTTGTTTTTGTTGTTCATATGTTTGAGGTCTTATTCCTGAATTCTTTGCCTACCCAGGGGTGTCGAACTTGTTGGCTTCTCTATGCCACATTGGAAGAAGAAGAGTTGTCTTGGGCCACACATTAAATACATAAACACTAACGACAGTTGATAAGCAAGAAAAAGGATCTGTCATGATTTTCATGATGTCCAATACCACAGATAAACAAATAAGTTCTTGCAAAATCCACATATGGGCTGTAGGATGGACACATTTGGTGATATCTAGAAGGGTTTTCCTATGTTATTCTGGAATTTCATAGTTTCAGGCATTGCATTTAAATCATTAATCCATCTTGAGTTGATTTTTGTATATGGTGACATACAGGGGTCCAGTTTCATTCTTCTATAAGTAACAATCCAACTTTCCCAGCACCATTTATTGAAAAGTGTGTTCTTTCCCAAGCATTATGTCTTTGTTGAATTTTCAAAGATCAGTTGCCTGGAGATATGTGGCTTTGTTTCTGGGTTCTCTATTATCTTAGATTTGATAAATGGATTTAGCAAAGCTTCAGGATACAAAATCAACATACAAAAATTAATAATCAATCTGAGAACTAAATCAAGTAGGAAATTTCACATACAATAGCTACAAAAAAATTAAATTAAATACCAGCTGAGGAGGTGAAAGATCTTTACAAGGAAAAGTACAAACCGCTGGTGAAAGAAACTGAAAATGACACTGGCAAATAAAGAAACATCCTGTCCTTGTAGACTGGAAGAATCAATGTTGTTAAGACGACCATACTGTCCAAAGCAATCTACAGCATCAGTACAATTCCTACCAAAATACCAATTCTTTGAACAATTAGGAAAAATAATTCTAAAATTATTAGCCAAAGCATTTTTAAGCAAAAAGAACAAAGTTGGAAGCATCACATTACCTGACATGAAATCATACTACAAGGCTGTATAATAACTAAAACAGACTGTTACTGGTATAACAATTGACACTTAGATTCATAGAACACTCCCATGTAGAAGACTGAAATAGACCCACATCTCACATCATTTACAAAAATTGATTTTCACTGGATAAAAGATTTAAATTTAAGAGATGAAACAATAAAAATTCTAGAGGATATTATGGGGAAAATTCTTGAAAATATTATCTCTGGAAAAGATATTATGAGGAAGACCCTTGCCCCTTCCTGGCAATTGCAGCAACACCAAAAATAAATAACTAGAACTTGATCAAGCTAAAAAGCTTCTGCCCTGGTAAGGTACCCAAAGCAAATAAAGAGCCTTTGTAATGGGAGAAGATTTTTGCATGTTATGACTCTGGACTGATAACTAGAATCTGTCAAGAATTCAAATTAAACAACAAGAAAAAAAGCAAACAACCCTATTTCTATGTGGGCAAGAGGCTTGAACAGAAATATCTCTGAAGATGATAGACAAATGGCCAACAAACACATGAAAAATGCTCATTGTCTTTAATCATCAGAGAAATGAAAATCAAAACCACTCTAAGATATCACCTAACTCCAGTAAGATTACCCAAATCACAAAATCCCAAAATTGGGCGTGGTTGTCGAAAGAAGGGAACGTTGCTGCACTGCTGGTGGGATCACAAACTAATATGACCTTTATGGAAAAAAGTATGAAGAATTCTCAAAGTAAAAATTGACCTTCCATTTAATCCCACAATCTTATTATTAGGTATCTTCCCAGGACAACAAAAATCATTTTACCACAAAGACATCTGCACCAAAATGTTTATTTCAGCTCAACTCAAAATTGCAAAGTCATAGAAACAACTCAAGTGCTCATCAACCCATGGATGGATTAACAAATTGTGGTATATGTATACCATGGAATACTATTCAACCATAAAAAATGATGGAGACTTTACATATTTTATGTTTACCTGGATGGAGTTGAAACACATTCTTCTTAGTGAAGTAGCTCAAGAATGGAAAAAAAAATCCAATATATTCAATAACTTATGTGAAACCAAAATATAAACAATTACATGCTCATATAAATGATAAAACAAAAACAGTCTAGCAAGGGGAAGGAGTAAGAGGGGAAGGGAAGGGGAGAGGGCGATTGTAGAGAGGAAGGAGGGCATTTGGTGGTAACTCACTTAATGTGCACAATGTGAGGGTATTCAGGACACCCCTTGGGCAAAGGGCTCTTCTACAACTTGACCTTTACCTTGGAAGTGAGAATATTATAACCTAAAAATTTATACCCTCATATTAATGTAAAATAAAAAAAAGTTATTTAACTTTAAAATTAACAAAAAATATACATAGAACAGCATAGAATTAGTATTTTAAGGAAAGAGAGGACGAAATTAGCCATGGTTCTGCTTCCAACCATGGCATGAACTCTCAACAATTGCCAGCACACCATGGGAGGAGACATTCCAAAACCATCAGTGTGGTTGACTTCTTTAAGAAAATTCTCATCAAGATTAAACTCACATCATCAGGATTATTGCCATCTTGCAGGATGGGCCTATCCTCACGGACATTTGCACTAGACTGTTTATTGCAGCTCAATTTACAATCACCAAAGAAACAACCCAAATAAATGCCCACCAGTCCAGGAATGGTTAAATAAGCTGTGGTATATGTATACCATGGAATACTATTCAGCCAAAGTCATCAACCAAAAAGATGATGACTTTACATCTTTTGTATTAAGCTGGATGGAGTTGAAACACATTCTTTGTAGTAAAGCATCACAAGAATGGAGAAGCAAGAATCCAATTTACTCAATTCTGATATGAGGACAATTGATGCTAGTATAGGGGGGTATAGAGGAATGGGGGTCAGCATGTGTGACACACTTCTTGAGGGTGGGACACAATTATAATAGGGACTTTACCTAACAAATGCAAGCAGTATAACTTGGTTCTTTGTACCCTCAATGATTCCCCAACAATAAAAAAAGAAAGAAAGAAATTAAGCAAGCTGCCTGCCTCTAAATGCTGGCAGATGCCCAGACCTGGCCTACTCACTACCTGGGGGAGGCTCAGATTCCCTTTACCTAGATTCACCTATTGTTTATATTTTACCACATTTGCTCTATCATTTGTTCTTGCTTACTCTCCCACTATGTACACATCCATGCATGAATATGTACACAGTATGCACACATGCCTTCTCATGTATGTGTGTATGTGCACATATATACATGCATGTTCTGTGTATGTGCATATACATATATGTGTAGATAGATACAGAGACACACATACACTTCTTCCTTATATACATCATATACCATTTATCATTAAATAATTCAGTGTGTATATCCCCCAAATTGGGCTATACTCCTACATAAACCAAAGAACTTAAGGTGAAAAAGAAGCTATACAATGACCTGCCCATTATGTATTTCAATGTTAATGATAAAAAGTGTTTGAGGCTGGGGATGATGGATCACACCTGCAATCCTAGCACCAGGGAAGGCTGAGGTAGGAGGATTGTTTGAAGACCAGGAGTTCAAGACCAGCCTGAGCAAAAGCAAGGCCCCATTTCAACAAAAAAATTAGAAAAATTAGCTTGGTGTGGTGCTATGTGCACATGCCTACTTGGGAGACCAAAGAAAGAGCATCCCTTGAGCCCAAGAGTCTGAAGTTGCTGTGAGCTATGATGACACCATGGCACTCTAGCCTGGGCAATAGAGCAGGACCCTGTCTCAAAAAAAAAAAAAGAAAAGTCTTTGAAAAGGCCACAGAATGAAGAGAGATTGTCACCAGGGTGCTGAGGTGAGAGGAGTCTGTACTTCATTTCTCGGAAGAGGTGATTTTTTTTAAAGCATGATAACCAGTGTTCTAATAAATTTCAAAGCAACATAGTTTTATTTTATGTCTGGTTTTAGCTTCTGTAGGAGAGTGTGTGTCGTAGTAATCTTTCATTTCTGTGTACTGTGGGGGCAATTTAGGGGCAGAGGTAGGATTCCAAATTCTGTGAGGGACTGCTGAGAGCCCTGGAAATCCTTGCTGTCAAGTCTGTTTTGACCCCGAGGCCTTCTCTGCATGTGGGTCTAAGAACAGGCTGGTTAAAAATGTATTCAGCACAAAGGATGATTAGAATCTTCTCAAAAAGTGGATTTAACAACAGCGTGGTCCCTCCTGATGAAATCCATGTCTTCTCTATGCCCATCACTCCTGCGTGGGTGGCAGAAGATGCTCCCCACGGCCACGGCCCTTTCACCTTGCGGAGGATGATCTGTACCAGCTCGTGGTTTTCGTTTCTTAGACCAGCACTCATCTGTACGGTTTGTGGGTGGCAACGTGAGATTGTGAGCAGCGCAGAGGAGATTTTTACTCTAAGAATAGGCTGAGATAGCAGCTTGGCACACAGCGCATGGTGTTCCTTTCGACCTTTTCATTATTTGGTAATTGAACCAGCAGACATTTAATTCTTTTCTCTGGAGTCTTCATTAAATTGCTTGGAAAAGATAAAATTGCAACAAGAAAGAAAAATGTACAAATTTAACTACCAATGCCTGTCCCTGGTTTCCTCACACACCAGGCTTCTGGGCTTTAAGTACACAGAATATTTTCAAATTGCATTGAATTCAATTTCAGTTGCACTTAGTGGCTCAGCCTGATTTGTGAACGACTCCTTGTCTGGAGGGCATGCGTGTCAAGTCATTTTTTGCAGGAGTGGTCCTGAGCTTGCCGAGGTGCAGCTACATCTCTAACCCTGGTTCCCAGGTGACATTTCTGGGTCACTAATAAGAGACCATCACTGTTCAAGGAACTGGCAGAAATAAAGGTTTCCAAATTATGAGTGTACTCACTTCAAGCTAGAAGCTATCACTTGTCCTTTTTTTTTTTCTTATACATAAAACATAAAGCAAAGGCCCCCAGATTATATAGACCAAATGGGAATAGAAGGCATTAATCAAACCTATGCATGTATGCAGTCAAGGAATGAAGTATTCCTCAACTTAAAATTATACACAGACAGATGTCAGTCATGTCTTTCCACCTAGATGATAAACTCCTTGAAGGGCCAGCAGAATAATAGACTATTAGGGTGAGCAATTATATTACCACCCATCAAGGTTCTTTGTCTGCTGCATAGGAGGAAGCCAGTGTGCTGAGACAACAGGGGTTGTAGCCGAGAGAGAGTTTAATACTGCAGGGCTCTGAGTGAGGAGATAGGAGGAATTTCTCAAATCCATCTCTCCGAGAAATGATGACCAGGGTTTTAAAAGGCAGTTGACAAAGGGCTAGAGAAATGGGTTTGCTGATTGGCTGAGGATTAACTCCTAGGGTTGGGAAGCACAAATTGACTTCTTGCACTGAGATAGTTCCTGCATAGAGGGTTGCAGGACCTGGTGACAATTCTCAAGAATGGCCACTGATCTGGTTGGCATCAGTTGGTCCTGCTGAATGCAGAGTCTGAAAAATATCTCAAAGACTAGGCTTAGCTTTTACAATCATGATGTTACCTATAGATCAGGGAAGTCACAAATCTTAAGGCAGTCATGTGACTTTGAAGCAGTAAATGGTTATAGGAAGGCAAGTGATGAAACAATGGCTGGCTGAGTTTTAGCTCTGCCTATACTTCTGTGGACATGGGAAGACTTCTAACACAGTTCTTGCCTTATGGCCCCATGTTACGTTATTTTTTATTTTATTCAGATAGATGTCACTCTGCCGCCTGGGCTAGAGTGCAGTGGCATCATCATAGCTCACTGCAACCTCAAACTCCTTGGATTGCTTGAGTCCCAAGTAGCTGAGACCATAGGAGTTCCACAGTTCCCAGCTATTTCTTTTTTTAATTTTTATAAAGATAAGGTCTCATTATTGCCTAGGCTGGCCTGTGTTACTTTAATATAAGTAGCTTCAATTATCCTAAACTTTTAACAAATATCATCTCTGGTACTGAGATTTAACAGTGTGCATAATCACTATTAGGCCCCTTTATAATTAGATTTTCCTCATACACAGTTCTTACATATGCCTTATTAGAATGATTTTTAAGAAACTGGGCCATGGGGTGGTGGAAGTAAAGGCAGAGGAAATGGAAACTGTCATGACACTGCCTCTACAGACCTGCTAGATTTATAATCTCAAGCTACTCTGTCCAGTGGGGTAGCCATTAGACAGATGTGATTATTTAAACTTAAATGTAAAATAATTACTAATAAAAATCAGATTCCTTATTCACAGTAGCATTTCTCGTGCTCAGTAGTTATTGATGGGATGGGACGGAGGAATAAATGAAGAACACATTTCTATCACCACAGAAAGTTTTGTCAGGTAGCCATTGGTGGGGTCATGCAAGTGGCCAATCCTCACCTTTCATGCATGATGGTCAGGCCAATGGCTGTGTTCACTGCTAAGTACAGGCAGCCATGGCCAGATTGGCTTGACTTTAGGTTAAGCGGCACTCCCTTAATTCCTCTTGCTCTAGAAGTTGTTTGGCCTTCACTTATTTATGTGCAAAATCAATCATAGAGCAGGTCCTCTGGGAAATAGACACTGCTGTGGAGATTTGTATGCAGGAAGTTTACTGGGGAGGCCCCTTGGGAACCTCACTTGCAGGGTAGGGTTGGGAAAGAACAGCTAAATTGCAACATACACATCACACTGACCGACTCAGGCAATCCCATAGGGAATTTCTGAGCTCAGGTGGCCATTCAGAGTTGAACTACTTTGAGGCAGGAGACTTTATTCTACATTTTTCATGTGTACACCCCCAGGAAGGGCTGTGGCCTTGGGTAAGTTGGCTCCCTGGGGCTGGAGGCAGTGCCTAGAACGTGACTCAGATGAGCCATCATCTGTTGACCTTCCCAGCCTCCAGGGCAGTGATTTTCAATGCTGTGCCATGACAGGATCTTAGGTGTGCTGTGAAAATTTTTAAAGATCATTAATTAAATTATTTTCAAAAGGAATTCAAAGTATAGTAAATATATTCTTTTTCTTACTTTTTTTTTTCATCAACAGAATTTAAGTGTGCCGTGGAAGTTTAACTATAGATTTGCCTGTGCCATGAAATAATAAAAAAAAGGGTTGAAAAACACTTGGCTAGGGGCGTGGGTGCCTTGGTCTGGGAGGAAGATCTGTGTGGTATAGCACTGCATGTACTACAAGTTCAAGACAGGAAATTGAGGGAGGCTAAAGACAGATGATAGTAAATCAGAGGAAGGGAGTTGGAGTGAGGGCACGAGCAGGATGATACTAAAAGCTTAGGAATAGAAGTGCTTTCTGAATTCTAAAACTTCAATTATGCCAGATGCTTATTTTTTTTTTTATGGATTCCTTATTGCTACCTATTAACTTTATTGTCAGTGTTGAAATGAAAAGTGTTGACAAGCTGGATGGAATTTTGTGACTTTGGCATTTGGTGTCTATTGGACAATGAGGAGAAGGTAGAAGAAACTCCCTAGATCAAGAAGTTGAAAGAAATGAAAAAACCACTTGGGTACCATGGTGAGCATCTGTAATCCCAGCAGCTTCCAGAGGCCGAGGCAGCGGGATGCCCACAGCCCAATCTGAGGTTGCTGTGAGCTATGACACCATTGCACTCTGCTCAAGGCATAGGGTGGGACTCTGTCTCAACAATAACAACAGAAAAGGCAAAGAAATAAAAATAATACAAATTTATTTCCTTGTAGTTCTGGAGGTTGCAAGTTGAGAGGAGTCTTAGGGACTAAAATGATGGTGTTGCAGAAATGGGTTCTTTCTGGAGGGGGTAGGAGAGACTCCATTTCTTGCCTTTTCCAGCCTTTAGAGACTGCCCATAATACTTGAACATGGCCACATCACTGTGACCTCTGCTTATGTCATCACACCTCTGTCTCCAACTCTGACCCTCCGTCTCATAAGGAATATGTGATTATATTGGGCCTACCTAGATAATCCATGATAACCTCCCCATGTTATAATTTTTAAATTAATCACATCTGCAAAATCCCTTTGATACATAAGGTAACCTTACCAGTGTTCAGGGATTAGGATGTGGACTCTTTGTAGAGCTAATATTCTGCCCCCCACAAAACTAATTGAACTTTCTCTACATTATTTTCTTTACTTATAAAATTACCAGTAATAATAGTACATCATGAACATATTATAAGGATTAAATGAGAAAAATCCATGTAAAAGTTATCACAGTGCCTGACATCTGTAGCCATTGTTATTATACTCATCGTGGTTGTCATCAGTATTATTATGAGGCCTGATTTCATCAATGTCTCTGGATAAACCAGCCAAACAGACAGGATGGAAGGGAGAGCACCAGGCAACAGCGGAAGCACAGGGCCAGACAGAGAACATTTTCCAAGAGTGTATTGTTTCAATTGCATTTTGCAATTTCCTTTACTACTCCTTTTAAAACCAAAACAGTACAAGATGTTGAGGCTATGCTTGTTTCCCAACTTTTCTCAAAGTTTCTGCAGAATTGGCAGGGTTCTCTGCTATCCGCTTCTCAGGAAATTCACAGGCATTCTTAAATCCTTTCCCCACTTGGTTCTTCCCTGGCTGACCCCAGTCTACTCAGTTCTCCTCAGGTGGCCTTAGTATTATGGACTATTTGGAAGGAATACCACCTCTTCAGCATCAAGGAACAAAACAGTGGTTCTCAAAGAAGATGGCTTAGAATCCGCTGAAGGGCTTTTAAAACACCGATGGGCTGGGTCCCATCCTCAGGTATCTAATTCAGGAGGTAGTGGCCTGAGAATCTGCATTTCTCATAGGTTCTTGTAATGCTGCTTCTAATTAGGGTCCACACTTTGAAAACCACTCGTGTTACAGAACACTGGAAATGAAACAGCTTGTAAAAATGATTTACCATGATGTTGTTGAAAGATGCCTCAAGGAGAACCTTCCGGGACTGAGTTTGAGAGAGAAGGGAGATGAACAGCAGCAGCGAACCCACCTCCCCTAAACCTCTGAAGTGAGGGCAGCCTTTCTTTTACGTATTTCACTTATGAGGTTTCTGGAACACCCTTTGTTTGCAGAAGGGTCTGGAGACCAAGAAAACCTTTTGAAACTGAGATCCAATTTCCCAATTTAGAAAGGGAGCCTAGAGAACTTAAGGGAGTTTTCCAAATCCATGAATTTCCCTTAGAATTCACATACTGATACTTTATCTCCGTTGTGCTGGTATTAAGAGGTAAGGAACACCTTTAGGGAAGTTTTGGGCTCTGCCCTTGTGACTTAACAGTAGAAAGGCTGGCAGGAGCTAGCTCAGGTCCTCGCCTTTGCCCTTCTGCTTCTCTGACAGGTGAGGACACAGTGTTCATCCCCTTTTGACCTTTCCATCCCTTCCACCATGAGAGGACACCTAGGTGGCACCATGTATGAGGTATGGGCCTTCATCTGCAGCACCTGGCCCTGGACCACCCAGACATTAGAACTGTGAGTGGTACATTTCTGTTCTTGACAAACTGCCAAATCGCAGGTATTTTGTGAGAGTGGCACACAAGGACTAAGACACCTCTGCTGTGGGAAGTAGTTTCCAACGTTGACATGTCTGCCATCTCAATATTTAAATGGTAATTCAAGCAAATTCTCAGCTCACTTTGCAGCTTCTGAAATCTGCTTTCATTGAGCCAAAGTCTTTCTCTCAGCCGCCCACCTTCCTCTTTTCATTCTCTTTTTACCCATCTGCTCCCAGAAGCCCCTATTGTGCACTGCTGCTGTAAGGGTCCTATTTAAGGGCTGATGTGGTTCTCAGGATTAGAGGAGAGAAGCAGCATGTTCAGAGAAAGTGCTTGTTGATCTAAAGCATTTTTCTACCATGGCAGCTACACATGCTAGGGGAATTGTGATCAGACCACACATTTTCTTGGCAAGAAGAGCAGGGCAGTTGAGACAGACTGTGATCTAAGCACACGAAATACTGAAACTAAAAAGCATTCAGATGGTTGATTACTAATTGTTGCCAATGATGTCTTAGAGCTCCCTTCACCCCAGCAGGGAATTTGCCTCATCCCCTGACCCACCCTCCAAGTTTCCCTTTCCCATTTTTTTTAGCTATTCAGCTGGGTAACTCAAGAGTTTCACCAGATGGAAAGTGCCACAAGAAAGAAATAAACAAGATCACTGAGTTTGACTGTATAAGACTCTTTATGACCGGACCAACATCTGAAGAGCAAAATCAGTCAAATCAACAGGTTGGTGTCTCTGCACAATGTCAAGTAATCACTTTCACTCCTTATTTTCCACGGAACTGATGAACCCTCTTTTGCTCTGAGCCGATAGTTTTGCTGTCACGTAGCCCCAGATTGGTGTCCAATCTTGCTCTTTCATCCACTATAGCTAAGGAAATGATAACTGGTTTTGCCACCTGGGTTACTTTTTAATGATCTGAAAGACCACAAGGAGCCGGCATTTCGTCTGTGTGCTTCCTCATTCAGCAACCTAATAGCTATCTGAAAGGAGCTGTCTTGAAAAGAAAAAAAAAAAATGTCTGCTCCTCTCAGGCAGAAGCAATAATACTGCATGGTTCTCTGATTAAACTCTCACACTGTGCATATTACAGGGCATCTGACCTGCTTGAAGCTGACTTACTGCTGAGGCTTCTTGGTGTTTACATTGTTGTTTTTCTACTGACAAGCCATGAAATGACAGACGAGTGACCCCAAACTTCAGTGTGAATGGTAGGCAAAGTGCCTAAGAAACCGCTGGGACCCCGTTGCCTCCTGGGGCAATGCTGGAAGGGGAAACGTGTTTTTCTTTAGGGGCACCCTCTGTGCAAATGAACTTCAATCACGGGTGAAACCAAAGCTGGCACTGCAGGGTTCAATTCTGGAGCAAAAACTCACTACACAGTCTCCCCACCGCCCTGGGAGACAGGTAGCCTCTGCTGACAGGCACCAAAGTTAGAAATGAAGGCAGGAAAATCATTCTCTTGTCCTCCTTAAACTCTTAAGAATATAACATTTGAAGCCTTGAAGCCTGTTTTCTGTAGCGTCTACAAAAGCACCTAAGTGTTGTAACAGCAGCACTAAGGCAGTGACCTGGTTGTTAAGCGATAAAAATGAATGGACTACTTATACATGTAAGAATATAAATGAATCTTTAAAACTTAATGATGGGCAGTGCCTGTTGCTCAGTGGGTACGGTGCTAGACCCAGATACTGAGGAATGGTGGGTTCAAATCTGGCCCCGGCCAAACTGCAACAACAAAAAAAATAGCCAGGCATTGTGGCAGGCACCTGTAGTTCCAGCTACTCTGGAGTCTGAGGCAAGATAATCACGTAAGCCCAGGAGTTGGAGGTTGCTGTGAGCTGTGTGATGCCACGGCACTCTACTGAGGGCAATAGAATGTGAGACTCTGTCTCTACAAAAATAATAAATAAATAAATAAATAATGATGATAGAAGCCAGATACAAAAAAGCATATTCTGTACAAATCCACTCATGTGACATTCTAATATATCAGGCTTTTAGGCAAGACTAACCTACAGTGACAGAAAAGCCATCAGTGGTTGCCCGAGTCTGAGGGCTGGTGGATGGGTGAAGCAGAGTAGGCTAAGCTGTAAAGAGGCATGCAGAAAAGTTGAAGGCAATGGATGTTTTCTATATCTTGATCATGGTGGTAAATATGTGGGTTTATAGTTTTATTAAAATACATCAAACCATACACTTAACATCTTTTGTTATATGTAAACTATACCTCAATAAACATGATTTTAAAAAACAAAAATAGGTCAGGTGCAGTAGCTCATGCCTATCATCCAAGCACTTTGGGAGGCTGAGGTGGGTAGATTCTTTGAGATTACAAGTTAGAGACCAGCCTGAGCAAAAGCAAGAGCTTGTCTCTTCTAAAAATAGTTAGGCATAGTGGCATATCCCTATAGTCACAGCTACTCCTGAGGCTGAGGCAAGAGGAACTCTTGAGCCCAAGAGTCTGAGGTAATGGTGAGCTATGACTCCATGGCCTCTACCTAGGGTGAATGAGTGAGACTCTGTCTCAAATAAATAAATAAAATTAAAAAAAAATTCTAGTCAACCTTCTACTAAGTGTTAGTATAATAATATGAAAATATATGGATTAAAGAGGGTAGAAAAGATAAGGATGAAATAAGCAATATTTTAAATCTATATTTTTCACTAATGGCACACAAAAACCTTCTAATGTTCATAATTTTATTCTTTCTTTTATTAAGTCATATACACATAGAGCATGAATACATTTATGTATATGTGGGGTACAGTGTGTTGATTTTTTTGTACAATTTGGAGTGCTTACATCAAATTAATGTAGCTTTAGCCTCATTTACCTGATTATTGTGTTAAGACATTTATGTTCTATATTTGATAGATTTGACTTGTACCCTTGCAGTATGCTCCATAGGTGTGGTCCTACCATTTACCCTCCCTCTATCAAGACTTCCCCCTACCCTCCCTCTTCCGTTTCTCTCCTTCATCCTGGGATATAGTTGTGATCTATCTTTCATAAAAAAGTGTGAGTAGGGGTGGCACCTGTGGCTCAAAGGAATAGGGCGCCAGCCCCATATGCTGGAGGTGGCAGGTTCAAACCCAGCCCCAGCCAAAAAAATAAAATAAGATAAAGAAAGAAAGAACTATATATAAAAAAAGTGTGAGTAAATGTAAATTTGTTTCATAAAAGTACTGAGTATGTTGGATACTTTTTCATCCATTCTTGAGATACTTTACTAAGAAGAATATGTTCCAGCTCTATCCATGAAAACATAAAAGAGGTAAAGTCTCCATCTCTTTTAAAGCTGCGTAGTATTCCATGGTAAACATATACCACAATTTATTATCCATTCATCAGTTGAAGGGCATTTGGGCTTCATCCATCACTTGGCAATTATGAATTGAGATGCAATGAATAATCTGGTGCAAATATCTTTGTTGCAAAGTGATTTTTGGTCTTTTGGATAAGGTAACTTTTACTCTCCAGGTAAAAGAATTATAGGACCAACGACAGGTCTATTTTTAGAGCCCTGAGTGTTCTTCAAACATCTTTCCAAAAGGAAAGCATTAGCTTGCATTCTCACCAGCTGTGGAGAAGTGTTGGCTCTTCCCCACATTCACACCAATATCTCTGGTTTTGGGATTTTGTGATGTGGGTTAATCTAGATGATATCTCAAAATGATTTTGATTTGCATTTCTCTGATGATTAAATATGATGAGCATTTTTCCATGTGTCTATAGACCATGTACCTGTCTTCTTCAAGTCTTTTCAAGTCTCTTGCCCACAATGTAATGGTATCACTTGTTCTTTTCTTATTAGCAAGTTTTAATTCTCTGTGGATTCTGGTTATCAGATCTTTGTCAGAAACATAACCTGCAAATATCCTCTCCCATTCTGAAAACTGTCTACTTGCTTCACTTATTATGTTCTTGGCAGTGCAGAAGCTTTTTAGTTTGATTAGATCTCAGTAATGTATTTTTGGTATTGCTTCAATTGCCCTGGGGGTGCTTCTCACAAAGTTTTCTCCCAGGCCAATTCTTCAAGTGTTTCCCCTGCACTCTCTCCAAGAATGTTTATAGTTTCATGTTTTAAGTTTAAGTCTTTTATCCAGTGACAGTCAATTTTTGTTAGAGGTGAAAGGTGTGGGTCCAGTTTCTGTCTTCTACAAGTTGCCAGTCAATTCACCTAGCACTATTTGTTAAATAGGAAGATTTTCCCCCAATTTATATTTTTGATAGGCTTATCAAAACTCAAATGTCTGGAAAAAAAAAAAAAACTCAAATGACCGTAAGTTCTGGATTCATCTCCTGGTTCTCAATTCTGTTCCATACATCTACCTCTCTACTTTTGTGCCAATACCATGCTATTTTGATCACTATAGATTTATAGTATTGTCTGAAGTCTGGTAGCACGATTCCAACTGATTTATTTTTATTTCTGAGTAACGGCTTAACTATTCGAGGTTTTTTTTCTGTTTCCATATAAAATGAAGTACTAGGTTTTCTAGATCTTTAAAGTATGCTGGTGGTGCTTTGATAGGGCTTGCATTAAATCTATAGATTGCTTTGGGTAATTTGGACATTTTAACAATGTTGATTCTTCTCAGCCATGAGCATGGTATGTTTTTCCATTTGTTGACATCTTGAGCTATTTGTTTTCTCAGAGTTTCATAGTTCTCTTTATAGAGATCTTTCACATCCTTTGTTAGGTACACTCCCAGATATTTCATTTTCTTTGGCACTACTGTAAAAGGAATAGAGTCCTTAACTGTTTTTTCAGCTTGACTATTGTTGGCATATATGAATGCTACTGATTTGTGAGTATTGATTTTATAGCCTGACATGCTGCTATATTCCTTGATCACTTTGAAGAGTTTTGTGGTTGAGTCCCTAGGTTTTCCAGGTATACAGTCATATCATCTGTGAAAAGTGAAAGTTTGATCTCCTCTGATCCTATATGGATACTTGCCTTCTCTTGCCTGATTACAATGGCTAAGACTTCTATTACACTGTTAAAAAGCAGTTGAGACAGTGGGCAACCTTGCTTAGTTCCTTATCTGAGTGGAAATGTTTTCAATTTTACTCCATTCAATATAATATTGGCTGTGGGTTTGCTGTAGATGGCCTCTGTCAGTTTAAAAAATGTCCCTTCTATACCTATTTTCTTAAGTGTTCTGATCATGAAAGGATGCTGGATATTATCAAAAGCTTTTTCTGCATCAATTGAGAGAATCATATGGT
>CAUYQV010065353.1:0-10664 GCA_963574575.1 Galagoides demidoff | reverse complement strand
ACTTAGCCAATGTCAGTCTCATCTTCTTCATCCTTGAAATAAGGAAAATAATAGCTTAGACCTTGTAATGCAAAACTTATTTTAGATGAGATGATCCCTGTAAGGCACTGAGAACCTTATCAGTAAATATCAATAAATATGCAATCAATAAAAAATGCGTTAACCATTGCCACCATCCTCCTGTTGGCCAACACAGACACCAAGAGGGAACTGTTCTCAGTAGATCCTGGTCTGCATTCTGTTTTGCTCCTCACATAGTATCCAGTCTTTTTTTTTTGAGACAGAGCCTCAAGCTATCCTTCTGGGTAGAGTGCCACGGTATCACAGCTCATAGCAACCTCCAACTCCTGGGCTCAAGCGAGTCTCCTGCCTCCACCTCCCAAGCAGCTGGGACCACAGGCACCCGCCACAACGCCCGGCCATCTTTTGGTTGCAGCCATCATGTTGTTTGGCGGGCCCGGGCTGGGGATTCGAACCCGCCACCTTAGGTGTACATGGCTGGCACCTCAGCCATTTGAGCCACAGGCACCGAGCCTGCACCATTATTTTTAACAGCATAAAGTTGGAAACAACACAAGTCTCCATGATGGGAGGGTGGTTTAAATGTTATGATGGATCCATACAATAGGCTAAATTGTTTTCGTGACAATGCAGTAAGCATGCTTTTTATGGACAGCTCAGGAACAATCTCCAAAATAAATTCAGGGCAAAATAACAGTGGCTCTAGGATGTGTAATCACTTCTGTTTAAAAAAGAAGGAAATAAAAACAATTTGCATATTTCCTTGTGTAAGGATGAGATATCTCTGAAAGGATGCACAAGAAACTGACAACAGTGATCGTTTCAAGGAAGGGGACCAGGGAGGTTGGATTCCAGGAAGAGGATGAAGAATTTTTACTGGGCGTCCTTTTGTACCCATGTAAATATATGTTATTATCTACTAAGATAAGTTAATAAAAGCTTTTTAGAAGGGAAAAATAATAATGTCAATCATCATTACATCTAATGTGATGATTACCCAGGTCACGTGAGAAGTCATCAACTTGATAAATCTGTTCCCGACTCTGGGATTTGGAAATGCTTAGCTCAGCCCGGGAACGCCCACATTGTTTAATTCTTTCACAGTGGAAATAAATGTTGTTTACAGTTGATGGAAAATTCATACATTTGTAAGCCTTCAAAGGCCCCTCAGCAGCTCACGAGTTCCTGTAATTTTGCAGAAAATGGGCAGTGCCTATTGCAATTCCAGGCCCTTTGTGTTCATTGCTGCTGGTGGAAACAAATGCCCCAGCACTAGAATATTAAATTTTGTTTTTAATCACTTGCTCCCCCTAGAGCCATTCAGTATGCAAATAAAATCCTCTTGATAAATATTCATGCACTGAATGACCTTGTTTTCATTTTTTATTTTTGTATTATAAAAGCAACATGGCATGATGTAGAAAGCTTTGGGGAATTTAAGTGTTGTCATCAACTGTGAGATTCCATTTTCTGGGATTAATTGAAGTTGCTGCTGCTGGCTTTACAGCAAGGGTGTCAAAAGCAAGTAACAGGCTGATCCATGCTGATGAATGGGGCTTCTCAGAGCGACAGGCAGAGAGTGCTCCTAAGACCCTGTCCCTTCACCTCAAAACGCTCCAAGTCTCTTGCTGGCAAGTCTGTTTCCATCTTCCAGTTCTGGATGATGGCATCAGACTTCAAAGCGAACGGGGAAGACAAGCGCCTCCCACTCTCCTGAGCGGCCTAATGTGACTGCCGGCAAAGGAAGATAGCCTCCTGCAGTCAGGTGGCAATTGCCATAATTCCCACTTAGTCCAACAGCACTGCTATTTGCTAAGTGTTTTCCATCCCTGACATGTGGGAGAAAAATTCCTGAGGGGACAGCCCCTCACATTCAATAATCGGTGACTTCACCCATTTCTCCCCAGCTCCACCACGCTGCCCGCGCTGTTGGAGTTCCGTCCCATCCCTGCCTACGAACTGTAACAGTGGAGGAGAGTTTTCTTAAAACAGTCAGGGGAAGGTGGGGTTCTCAAGTGAGAACTTAGGGACCAGAACATTTGATGAAATATGCTGATTTCATGACCAGCCCCGGGAAGAGAAGCTGAAGTCTGGGCAGGTGTGTGGCCGGCGGTTAACTGCGAGCCCCTGCAGCCACGGCTGCGGCCCGCCTCACTCTGCCTCCTCCTTCTTCTCCGGGGGCACCTCCACCGACAGGATCTGCTCGTCCGGCTCCGGGCCTGGGCTCATGCGGATCCTCACTGAGTGCTCCTCGGGCCTGGCAGACTCCTCAGTACCTCCCTTGGGACTCCCAGGAGACGCAGGTGGTGGTGAGCGTTGAGCTGGAGGATCCAGGGGCTCCTCAGGTGCCGCTGGGGGTGCAGGCTGGTCTGGGGCGGCCCCACCTGCCTCTCCAGCGGCCTCCTGAGATTTCTTGGCCTGGAATCCAGAAAGGGTGACTTGTGAGGCACGGTCCATCCAAGGAGCCTTGAACACCTTCCGGTTCTCCCCTTCTCAGAAAACTCCTCCCCAAAGGAAGACAGTAAAGCAGATAGGAGTGTTGGGCGGGGTGGGAGGGGTGGGGGTGGGGGGAAAATGAAACTGGAAATTGAGCGGATCTGGCTGCATCGGGTTATTTATGAGAAACAGAATATACTCTGGGGAAGTGCAAGGAGTAAACATGCAGGGTCTTGGGGATGTTTCAGATTTCTTTCTTTCTTTTCTTTTCTTTTTTTTTTTTTTTTTTTTTTGAGACAGAGCCTCAAGCTGTCCCCCTGGGTACAGTGCTGTGGCATCACAGCTCACAGCAACCTCCAACTCCTGGGCTCAAGCGAGTCTCCTGCCTCTGCCTCCCAAGTAGCTGGGACCACAGGCACCCGCCACAACGCCCGGCCATTTTTTGGTTGCAGCCATCATTGTTGTTTGGCGGACCGGGCTGGATTCAAACCCGCCAGTTAGGTGTATGTGGCTGGCGCCTTAGCCACTTGAGCCACAGGCGCCGAGCCATATGTTTCAGATTTCTGATACAGGGTGAAATCCCAGTTCAAGGGCAAAGCCCTGCCCCTGTGCTATTGACAGAGGTGGTGACCATAAGGGAGCTGCCACCAAAGAAATGTCCTGCCCCACCCTGTTAGCAGGAACGGGAGTTCTGGAGGTGATGAGAGAAACTCTAGGTAAACAAAGTACAGGGTGATGAGGAGGGGAGCCACTGGGGCCTGGCTATCTTTCTGGAAGGTCTCAAAGGTTGAGACCCTCAGGGGAAGAATGGGGAAGAAACTGGCACTGGGCTGAGCTGACCCATATTTGGGGACTTGGTGGGAACCTCCAGCCTTTGGTCTGTGCTGCCTCCCACAGATGTTGGCCCCAGTCTGTGTATTAGCAGGAAAGTAGGTTAAAAACCAAGCCTTTGTGAATATCTGCAGCCCCTCCATCTCTGCGTGAAGGAAACTGGAGAGGGTACAGCTCTCACAGAAGGTGGCCGGAGTGGTCCTCTGCCACCCAATACCCGTGCAAGGTGGCAGAAGTAAATTTAAAGTGAGCACAGCCAGTGTGCTTGTGAGGAATAGAGACTCCGGAAGCTTGCTCAAGTCATAGGGCGTTGAAGGAAGGGAACAGAGGGGGAACCAAGATGCTCTTAGAACACAAGGCAGCCTTGGGGACCTGCTGCCCCCGTCTCAGTGTTTCTGCATGTTTGGGTGCACCTGTTCCACCCTCCTTTTTCTACCCTAAAGTTTGACAAGGAACTTCCTAGGCAAGATGCTTAGTTGGTGACCATTACAGGACTCCCTGAAGCATCATGCTATGAATGGAACCAGAAGGGGACCTTGATCTTAAGGCTCGTAAAGTGCTTTGTTGTGTTCCAAATGTGCTTATAAAATGCATCCAAGGCATTCTGCAACTTTACAATCTTTACAACTCCATGCAGTGACTCTGAGTAATCTGCATCTCAGAAAGCTTCCTTGGCTTCCAAGAGTTGTGGAGCTAGACAGTGACAGAGCTTGGGTTTGGACCTGTCTCAGTACTTCTGTTTTTTTTGAGACAGAGTCTCACCCTGTCATCCTGGGTAGAGCGCCCTGGCATCATCATAGCTCAGCAACCTCTAACTCTTGGGCTCAAGAGATCCTCTTGCCTTAGGCAGGTACCACCACACCTGGCTAGTTTTTTTTTCTATTTTGGTAGAGATGAAATCTCGCTCTTGCTCACCAGCCTGAGCTGAACTTCTGAGCTCAAGCAATCCACCTGCCTTGGCCTCCCAGAGTGCTAGGATACAGGTGTGAGCCACCCATCTCAGACTTCTAGTTAAGAGCTCCTAGCACTCTGCCATTCTGCCCTCTTGTTCTAATTTGGAGGGGAAATGACTTTTATCAAAACACTCATGCAAATTTAAATCACATCTCAAAGCTGCCTCAGCAAAGAGCAAACACTTAAAAGCAACAAGCCTATTTCAGCCAAAGCCTTTGACTGTACTGAGAACACTACTGAAATTCACATCTATAGAGACCACAACGTGATGCTTTGACCTTAACGGTTTGCAAGCCAGGCAATCAGATCTTCCTTCAGTTTAGGGCATTGGTAGCTGTATTTGGAGAATGTTTTGGATCCCTAAGTGGCTTTGATGTCACTCACTAGACTCCTATTGTCAAATGACCTCTGGGTGGGTCCCCTGGGCTCTGACACCTACCTGGATGCTCCCCCTCCTCTGTTCAAAGGAGCCCAACAATCTAGACTGTTGCTCCCCCTCCAAAGAGTCCCTGCCACTGAGCCCCCTCCTAACTCCAGTCCCTCCTCCCTTTCCCAGCGGCCTTCCTAAAGGACAGTCATAAACAGACATAATTAGTGTAATCATTCTAATTGGCAAGCTTGGCGTTAGTCACAGAAAAAAGTCCCAGAACTAATTTTAATATTTCCTTTGGAGTTATGGGGGCGGAGGCAGTTGGCACTCTGCCTGTCTATGAGGTTTTTCTCTTTCAAATATTTTAAATCATCACAGACACAATATTAACTATGAGAACATCACTGTCATCTGGAGGAGGATCAACCTTGCCCCTTCTTAACCCTCTTGGACAGCACCAGGAATTTCCCTTTTTTATGTATATATATATATTTTTAAGACAGAGTCTCACTCTGTCATCCTAGGTAGAGTGCCTTAGTGTCATAGCTCATACCAACCTCAAACTCCTGGGCTCAAGAGATCCTCTTGCTTCAGCCTCTCAAGTAGCTGGGACTACAGGCGCCTGCCATGATCGCTGGCTAATTTTTCTGTTTTCAGTAGAGATGGGGTCTCCCTCCTGCTTAGGCTGTTCTCAAACTCCTGAGCTTAAGCAATCCACTTGCCTCAGCCTCCCAGAGTGCTAAAATTACAGGCGTGAGCCACTGAACTGGGCCAAGCCTTTTTTTTAGTTGTTTTTTTTTTAAGAGTCTCACTCTGTCACCCTGGGTGGAGTGCCATGGTATTATCATGTCTCACAGCAACCTCAAACTCTTGGGCTCAAGCGATCCTCCTGCCTCAGCCTCCCAAGTAACTGGGACTATAGGCACCTGCCACTACAACCATCTAGTTTTTCTATTTTTAGTAGAGATAGGGTCTTGCTCTTGCTCAGGCTGGTCTCGAAATCCTGAGCTCAGGTAATCAATCTGCCTTGGCTTCCCAGAATGCTGGGATTACAGGCGTAACCTACTGCGCCTGGCTTATATTATCTTGTTTGTTTCTTTGTTTTTGAGACAGAGACTCACTATGTCACCCTTGGGAGAGTGCTGTGGCATCACAACTCACAGCAACCTCAAACTCTTGGGCTTAAGCAATTCTCTTGCTTCAGCCTCCCAAGTAGCTAAGACTACAGGAGCCTGCCACAAGCCACAATGCCTGGCTATTTTTTGGTTGTAGTTGTCATTGTTTGGCAGGCCTGGGCTGGATTTGAACCCTCCAGGTCCAGTGTATGTGGCTGGCACCCTAAGGACTTTCCTTTAAAGAACTTCCTCTCCCCTCCCTGACTCTCACTTTGGGTCAGGCCTCTCAAAGCACTACATTCCTCTGGCCACATTGAATGGCTCAGGAATTGGCATGTGGGCCCCCAATCTCAGTGAGTCCTGGGACTTTTGCTGGGGAGAGAGTACTTTCAGCTGGAGTAACCACGCAGGAGAATATAATCCTAGAACTCTCGAGCCCTGCCTGGAAAGGCAGCCCTGAGTGAAGGCAGCAGATGTGATCGAATGAGAGAACTAGTCCTGGGCAGTGCCTGTGGCTCAAGGAGTAGGGTGCTGACCCCATATACCGGAGGTGGCGGGTTCAAACCCAGCCCCGGCCAAAAACTGCAAAATAAATAAATAACTAGTCCTGTGGGCATCACTTAGGCTTTGGTAGCCACTTTTCCATCATGTGACCCCCCCAGCTCCCCATTTTCTCCAGCTAATTTGAGCTTGCACTCTATAAGTAGCAACTAAATGAGTCCTAACTGATAGAAAGAAGGAGGGAACAGTCCCTAAACCTCCATGTGTGGGCCACTCTCAGATGTCCTCAGTCTTGTCCCTGGATGTTCCTGACATGGGCAGGGTGGTGGGTTCCCACCCGCGTTACCTGTTCCAGCAACTCCTGCTGTCTGGCGGCCGCCTCCAGCACGGCCAGCTCTTTCAGCCGAGCTCTGAGGTGGGCGAGCTGGCCTCCCTTTGCCCCCCTGCCACCCATCTTTCCTGTGGCAGCGAGGGCAGCGTTGAAGAGCTTCGGGGTGCCGGCCCGGGGTGGAAGGATGAGCACGCTCTTCTCCTCCTTGGGTTTGTTGTTACTTCTCAGCATGCGCCTGCAAGAGAGAGGTGTCCACTTACATCACAGGCACCCTGGGAGGAAGGGAAGTTTTATTTAAGGAGAGCCCTTTACGCTGGGATGGGGGGGGCTTTTTTGCCCAATGATTTCTGAGTGCTTTTTCTGGGCCAAGCATAGTGCTGAGTGCTTCATGTATAGCCCGTCAGAGAATGAGCAGAACAATTGAAATGGGGTGGGTCTTATTGTCGGCATCTTATAGATGAAGAAACTGAGGCTCAGAGAGGTTGAGTCTCTTGTCCGAGGTCACACAGGGAGGAAATTCTGAAGGGCCTTTTAATATATGGACTCCTCTTGAGGATGAGTGAGACATGTGACTTGCTTTTAACCAATACAGTGTAACAAAGGATAGCACTTGTGTGAATATGTCACATAGGATTGTGATCTCTGTCTTGCAAGGAGACTCTCCCTTGCTGACATTGATGAAGGAAGCAGCCATGCTGGGAGAGGCCCACGTGGCAAGCACCTGAGGCTGGGTCAGGTGCAGTGGCTCATGCCCATAAACCTAGCACTCTGGGAGTCCCAGGTGGGTGAATTGATTGCACTCAGGTGTTCATGACCAGCCTGAGCAAGAGCAAGACCCCCGTGTCTACTAAAAGTAGAAAAACTAGCTGGGCTTTGTGGTGGCACCTGTAGTTCCAGCTACTTGGGCAGCTGAGGCAAGAGGATCACTTTGAGCCCAGGAATTTGAAGTTGGTATGAGCTAGGCTGACACCATGGCACTCTAGCTTGGGCAACAGAGTGAGATTCTATCTCAAAGAAGAACCTGATGCCAGCAACTAACTAGGAATTGGGGCCCTCATCCTACACCTCAAGGAACTCAGTTTGACCAACAATCATGTGATCTTGGAAGTGGGTCCTTCCCCATCAAGATTAGAGATGAGGTCAGTTGTAGTGACTCACACCTATAATCCCAGCACTTCAGGAGGCCAAAATGGGAGGATCACTTGAGCCCAGGAGTTTAAGACCAGTGTGAGCAACATAGTAAGACCTTATTTCTACAAAAAAAAAAAAAAAATATATATATATATATATATATATATATGTATTAGCCAGGTGTGTTGGTGATACCTGTAGTCCCAGCTACTCAGGAGGTTGAGACAGGAGAGTTGCCTAAGCTCAGGAATTCGAGGTTACAGTGAGCTATGATTGCACATTGCACTCCAGCCTGGCAACAGACCAAGACTCTGTCTCTCTCTCTCTCTTTTTTTTTTTGAGACAGAGTCTCAAGCTGTCGCCCTGGGTAGAGTGCCATGGTGTCACAGCTCCCAGCAATCTCTAACTCTTGGGCTTTAGCTATTTTCTTGCCTCAGCCTCTCAAGCAGCTGGGACTGCAGGTGCCCGTCACAATGCCCGGCTATTTTTTTGTCGTAACTGTGATTGTTGTTTAGCTGGCCCGGGCTGGGTTCGCACTCGCCAGCCTCGGTTCATGTGGCCGGCATCATAACTACTGTGCTACAGGCACTGAGCCAAGACTCTGTTTCTTAAAAAAAAATAAAACAAATATCTAAGACCCTGCTGTGGGGTCTTGATGACAGCCTTAGGGAAGACCTAGCTGTCTCCATACTTCTGACCCAATCCTCACAAGTAGGTCTTATCATTGACCCTCATTTCCAAACAAAGATATGGAAGGAAGGCCAGAGGAGGTGAGTAATGTTCTCCAGTCTGCACGGCTAGGAAGTGGAATTCAAGCCCACAACTCTGACCCTAGCAGCCTAGATCATAATGATGACAAAGCGACATCATGGCCAATATGTTCTTGGATGCTCGAAATACACCTGTGACATGGAAAGGGATTACTATGGCTCTTACAATTGGTAACACTGAGGCTCAGGGTGGGGAGTAACATGCCCCCCACATGGTTAACGTCACGTAACCAGGAAGTGGCAGAGGCAGAATTACCACCCAGAGCTAATGTGATGCCCCACCCGGTTTCCCTAAATAAGGATAGAATTTTCCATCAAACAGAGGCTCAGCATTTTACAGGAATTTTTCACTCTAAGCCATGTGATGAGTAGTTTGGCTCAAGAACAAATGAATTTTGCCTGCAATCAGTGGGCCTAGGCAACGAATTGGCAAATTCATTCATCAGCTTCCAACAAAACTTATTTGTTTAAAAATAAGGCCATTCTTAGCTGCTTATCTAATCAGAGGCAATGGATTTAAATTGTGTATATTGCTATTAACTGCCCAAGATTTGCATTTTCCAGCTGGGGTTTCCCCAGGAGAACATAAACATGATTATTCATCAGAGGCCTCTTACATGCCAGCCCAGCACTGCCCCTGTGTGATTTGAGTTCATAATTCACAGTGTGACAGTCCCCAAGAAGGCTTGGAGTAATGCTAAAATGACACAAAAAACTCGGTATTGGACTTTTGCTGATTGGTAATTGGTGTCTCTGTTTTGAAACATTAAGTTGACTTGTGGGGCATTTCCAGATTAGGGAAATTTATCCTCATGTTCAGATAATGTATCTTCCCTATAATTAGTGTGGAAGAATCACCCCAGGAGAAGATGGAAGGCATAAGACCTCTTTATCCTGTTTTTATTTTTATTTTTTATTTTTTTGAGACAGAGTCTCACTATATCGCCCTGGGTAGAGTGCCAACGTGACATCATAGCTCACAGCAACCTCACACTCTCGGGCTTGAGCAAGCCTCTTGCCTCAGCCTCCTGAACTACAGGTGCCCACCATGATGCCCAGCTAGTTTTACTATTTTTAATAGAGATGGGGGTCTCCTTTTGCTCAGATTGGTATCGAAATACTGAGCTAAAGCAATCCACATTCCTTGATCTCCTAGAGTGCTAGGATTAAAGGCATGAGCCACCACACCCATTCTTCATCCCATTATTATTATTATTATTTTTTGGAGACAGTGTCTCAAGCTGTGGCCCTGGGTAGAGTGCCATGGAGTCACAGCTCACAGCAATCTCCAACTCTTGGGCTTAAGCAATTTTCTTGCCTCAGCGTCCCAAGTAGCTGGGACTACAGGTGCCTACCACAACACCTGGCTATTTCTCTCTTGCAGCTGTCTTGTTGCTTAGCTAGCCCAGGCTGGGTTTGAACCCACCAACCTCAGTGTATGTGCCTGGCACTATACCCACTGTCTATGGGCACTGAGCCCATCCCATTTTTAGATCTGAGATCTGAGCACTTCACTTCTTTAGAGCCTCAAGTCCCCCATCTGTAAAAGGGGAGGGGGTTTGAACAGAATCCCTCAGCAACTCAGATGTCTCTGGGCCCTGTGGTTCTCAGATGGTGTCTCTCCGTGGTTAGCAGAGCTCATACAGAATCCCATGCCTTTCTGGTCAAGCCTGACCCCTGTCCCAGGCCCTCCACGCTGAAGGCCCATTATCCCCCCCTTTGCTCTCACCTTCTGCCTCCTGTGTCTCAGCCTTCTCCAATTTGGGCCACAGACACTGTAAGGAACGGGACAGCCATGCAGGGTCCCAGTTGATTTGCCAAACCCTCACCTGACCCACCCAGCAGGATGGGTTGACAGCTACAAGCATGGCTTTCCTGAGCTTTATTCCTCCCCATTCCACTAGGAAGGCGGGGCCTAGTGTCAGTTTCCAGACATAAGCAGTCAAATCTCCTGATTCACAGTAATGACGTTCTGTAAGGTCTCTGGGAATGCTAAATTAACAAATATCGGAACGTGGCACCTAGGGGACCTTCAGGGTCAGACTTCGGCAAGCCTGTCATTACATTGATACACACACTTGTTTTATGTGTGTTTCTGTCTAAAGACATCTCATTTAATATATATTATTGCTTCATTAACACTGAACGCACTGGCTCAGCGCCTGTGGCTCAATCGGCTAAGGCGCCAGCCACGTACACCTAAG
>CAUYQV010065352.1:0-12692 GCA_963574575.1 Galagoides demidoff | reverse complement strand
TTTTTTTTTTGCTTTTATTATTTTTTTTAATGGAGACAGAGTCTCACTTTGTGTCCTTAAGTAGAGTACATAGCTCACAGCAACCTCTGCCAACCCCTGGGTCCCTGGGTTTAAGTGATTCTCTAGCCTCAGCCTCCCAAGCAGCTGGGATTACAGGCGCCTGCCAGAACACCCAGTTGAGACGGGGTCTCACTCCGGCTCTCCGTCTGGCTCATGCTCGTCTTGAACCTCTGAGCACAGGTGATCCACCCGCCTCAGCCTCCCACAGTGCTGGGACAACAGGCGTGAGCCACCACACCTGGCTGGTTCTCTTGCCTTAGCCTCCTGAGTAGCTGGGACTATAGGCGCCTGCCACAACGCCCGGTTATTTTTTGTTGCAGTGTGGCCGGGGCTGTGTTTGAACTCACCATTCTCGGTATTTGGGGCCAGCACCCTTACTCACTGAGCCACAGGTGTCGCCCTGTGGGCTTCATTTTTCATGTTTCAATCTGTATATATCTGGAGGAGTGAGACAGGATACCACTTTGTTCCCCCATATGGTTTGGAGGATATCACAAATCATTTATTTCGGCTCGGCGCCTGTGGCTCAATTGGCTAAGGTGCCAGCCACGTACACCTAAGGTGGAGGGTTTGAATCCCCAGCCCGGGCCTGCCAAACACAATGATGGCTGCAACCAAAAAATGGCTGGGCGTTGTGGCGGGCGCCTGTGGTCCCAGCTACTTGGGAGGCGGAGGCACGAGACTCGCTTGAGCCCAGGAGTTGGCGGTTGCTGTGAGCTGTGATGCCATAGCACTCTACCCAGGGGGATAGCTTGAGGCTCCCTCTCAAAAAAAAAAAAAAAAGAGAGTTAAATGTGATCATTTATGTGTGGTGATTAGCATTCTATCTCCTGTGTGACAGTGGTTTCCTATTATTAATACAAAACTCACCAACCTAGAGGAGAGACATGCAGTGAGCGGGGGTAGGGGGTGGGGCAGGGCCAGGGCTAGGGGCGGGGAAAATGGAGGGGAGATAGTTTAGGTATAGGCTGCGTCTCACAGCGCCTTGAACCTGCACAAAGGCAACCTGCGCTCCTCTGGCTGGGCAGCTGCACCAATACATAATAAAATGAGAGATCTGGAGGCTCCTCAGAAAGCAAAGAACATCTGTGCCTTTCTCCTCCGTTCAGCTTATTTTTGTTCCCTGTGAAGGCCACTCTAACTAGATTAAAAACAACATCCTTCTACCCATCACCAAAACCAAACAACAACAACAACAAAAAACCCCAAAACAAAAAAAACCCAAAAAAACCTCTCTCCAGTGAACCAAGAGATTTAAGCAGCAGCTCCAGTGACAGAGTATCTGGCTGTCTGGCTCCTGTGAGCTGGCACCTCTCCATCCCCTCCCAGCCCCATCCTAGTTTTGGCTTCCCTAGCCAGACTTCTCTGCATAGCAGCAGAGGGTGTGCTTAGCAGCTCTGCCCAATGACTGAAGGGACCTGCAGCACCCCCGCAGAGGAGGCCAAGCTATGATTCAGAGACTTCAGAGCACATTTGGAGGGTATTGCTTCTCAGCTGCCAGTAACAGCATTAGACTTTGCATTTTATTGGTGACGATCACTCTGCAGTCACTTCTCTGACTAATAAGTTGTCTTGCCTACCTAACCCTCTCCCCACCTACCCTGTATCTTTACCCTTTCTCTCCCTCCCATTCCTCTTATTTAGCCTTGTGAATAACTACAGGTTTCAATATCTTTGGATATAAATTCCTCTTTCTCTAATACAGTGGACACATGAAACTTAACTGTGAATCCCTTTGGGAAGGTTCCGCTTGATAACAGACAAATCTACACGAAGAAAGCCCCTTAGCTCTAAGCACAAAGCTTGTTAGGGGAGAGAGAGGGTCCTCAGCTGGCCTATACATCTCACAGAAATTTCATTCAGCCCTCAGGTTTCCAGACTCAGGAGCCCCTCAGTGTGATCATATGTCCTATCAGAGTATCTTTCCAGAGCTTGGAACCTGAACCTTCAGGGATATGTCTGGTGCCTCCCTCATTGTCCTATGATAAGTTCAGGTTAATTTCTGTACATGAGTATTGTACTTTTGCAAAATGGTGGTTTGCAACACACACAGAGCTGTTGTTGACTGTGACTAAGATATTTATAACATATAGCATCAAGAGTAGAGCAGAGTACTAGAGCTCAACAACTGTGTCCCAGAGATCGCGGTGGTGAAAGTGAATGAGTGTGGAGAGAGAAGTTAGCAGGCTCTGAAACCCTTGCCCAAATTCAGCATGAAATATTCTGCTTTATGAGTTTCACATATTTGGTTTGGGGCTGGATATCCTGTTTGCCTATTTAAATCCATTCTCCACCCTTCTCATTTTGCTTATTGTCCCCAAGAGGCTGACTTCTATGGACTGCACACATTTCACCTCCTTATCCTCTAACTTTCCATTGGGTTCACCCAGTGGGAGAATCAGCAGGAGATTGGAGGGCAGAATGAGAAAAAAGCAGGGGAATTTGTTCTCCAGACTCCTTCCTTTCTAGGTTGTCGTTTAACAATGACTACATCCCTTCACCAAATTCCACATCTTCTGTCTGGTGGCCCTGTCCCAAAGCTTTAGTTCTTGCCAGGTTCTGATAATCATTCTGTCTTCTCTTGTCCCTTCCAGCCTAGGGGTGGCAATGACCTTGTGAATAGTCCCTTCATTCACTTTTTGAATTTTCCATCTGTGTTTGAATTTGCCATAGTAAGACTATGATTGATTCAGTCTTATATTGTGAGATTTTTTTTTTTTGGTAAAAGATTTTACTGCTAAATGAAATTTGAAAAACCATGACACTGAACCAATCAGAACCAATTTGAGAACAAATATCACATTCTTTTTGAGGGTAAATTACCCAGGATAGCTGAATAATGTCTTTGAAAAACCATTAAATTACATGATATTTACCATATACTTTTAAATTATAGAAATCCTTAATAGATAAGGAATGCCTTTAATTCCATACTAAAATTAGTAACTAAAAGAATTCTGGAATTAGACAGGCTTGTGTCCTGACCCAGGTGCTTACTAGCTGTTTCAGCTTGATCTTCCTAAGCCTCAGTTTTCTTATCTAGAAAATGAAGTTGTAATGTTCCCTACTTAATGGAATTGTTGTAAATTAAATTAAATGAGATAATGTACATAGAGTACTTGACACAGAACTTCATGTAAAAATAAACTTTAATTTTTACAATAACAATATGCAGAAGAATATCTTGAACCAGCAAAAGTCAGCAGTTTGAAGAAACAGTAGTTTGAAAATCTAAAGGTCTAGGTAGGCAAGCGTTTAAAGACCAGACCTGGTTCTACCTGCCACTTGCAAGTGTTTAAATCAGTCTTCCTGTCCAAAAACCAACATGTATCTGGACCATTAGAGAGTCACTGGTGACAACAGCTAATTCAGCCAATCATACATAAAGTAGAGAAAGCGACGGTTACCTGCGGAAGTTACCAGTATTGGAGATCTTCCTTCAAACCTTGGTTCAAATGTTATGCTCTTAAGGAGACCCACACCTGACATACTTAAAACTGCAACTCAGCCCCTGTTTCCAGAGCTCCCAATCTCTCATGTTCTGTTCTGTTTGTTTTCTTTACTCTATTGCACCACCTTCTAACATATCATATTATTTGTTTACTTATTGATTACATTTCCTACTTATTGTCTATCTCTTTTGGACCTTTTTGTCATGTACATAGATCAGTGATTTTCAACAAGTGTGCAAGACCTTAGGTGTGTCATGAAAATTTTTCAAGGTCATTAATTAAATTATTTTCAAAAGAATTTCAAAACACAGTATAAATATATTCTTTTGTTTACTCTTTTTTTGACCAACATGATTTAAATGTGCCACGAAAGATAGGTTCAAGTGTGCTGTGAGATAAAAAAGGTTGAAAAACACTGACATAAATGTTTTCCAACTCAGTCCTCAATAAATATTTGTTGAATGTTGTTGAATCATCTTTGCATTATATTGTATGTGACATTTGGCTACCCAGGATGCCAAATAATAACTACCGGGTGATTATTTAATTGCATTTAATTAATGTTTACATCAGTTTAACAAGTCAGTTGTCATTTATGCCTGGTCTCCACACTCAAATTGTGCCTGCTTAATGGTGTGACACAAAGTGAGCACTCAGTATAGGGGTTTCTACCTCCCTGTATGTAACTGTGTGTTGGATATTGCTTTTTTTTTTTTTAATTAGTTTTTGTGTACATATATCTGGGTGGGTGGGTATACTTCAAGGCTCATCTGTATTTGAGACCTGTGTTAAAAGCCCTATTTGTAGCTCATTAGAGAGAAGACATTAATTGCTTCTTTAGTATTCCCTATTCACTTTGAATGTTCCCCCTCATTTCCTTCTTCCCCCAAGAGTGGCACATTTGGTTTTTTAAGTTTTAACTATTTAGTTTGTTTTCCATATTGAATGTTTGAAAGCACAGAAGCAAGCAAAATCCAACAAAACTTTTCTTAGTCAACTTGGGTTCTGTTTATACCATTTTCATTCCTATTAGAAAGCCTCTTGATAGCTGTGTAAAGGTAATTATCTTCTAAATATAATCAAGAATGCTGTCACTTGCTTTCCTCTGATCAAAGGTAGGATTAGAAATTAATTTGATGGTCCATAGCATTAACTTCAAAGCTTTAGTACAACAAACTGGAATTATGTTCAAAAACAAAATATTTATGATAGAGAATATACTATGTATATAATATTGAGTGGTAAGCATTTCGGAAAGAAAAAGCAGAAGTTTTCTGGATCAATGGAAGGAGAGCTTTTATAGGACACTGTAATATTACAGTTCACTATAATATGAACTGTTAAGGTTCTCATCTGCTCTGCATGGCTATATCCTGTTTTCTGAAGATTCATGGAGGTAAGGTATTCTAATAATATAGGTTCTATCTTATGGCCAGCTGAATTCTCTTATGTCAGTAGTTGATAGGAATGGTGTTTCTCAGAGTGTGGATCCCCAACTAACAACATCAGCATCACTTGGGAACTTACTAGAAATGCAAATTCTTGGTCCTTGCTCCAGGCCTACAGCATCAGAAACTCTGAAGTAATGGCTAGTTTAATAAGTACTACAGGTGATTTTAATGCACACCAAAGTTTGAAAACAACTAGACTGCAGAACTGTGTTGAAGATTCTAATCCGGCTCAGTGGAGGAAAAAAAATGCAGTAATCCTTTCCTGATGTCTACCGTGAACATAGAGGCGGAGGTGATGGCAAGTGTTCCATGTATTTGTCATCTCCCTTCTAATGCAACAAATGAACTAAACAGGATGGTAGTTACCCAAAAGTTCTAAAGAACTAAAAAGAACAATTGGTCAAAGTAAATAACAAACATGGATGAAACAGTGCTTTTTCTATTGAATTAAATATTATATGCTTACAAAATCTAAATGCTAGAAATAATTATTTTCTAAATGTAGAATTTAAAAATATAGACTGAAAATAAAACTGTTTAAAATAAAATATTAATATAATGTTTCAAGTAAGCTTTTTCTCTATTACTGAATGGTTTTTGCATTTTGCATATTCAAATTTTTCTTTCTTTTTTAAAAATTTATTTTTATTTTATTTTATTATTTATTTATTTATTTTTGAAACAGAGCTTCACTTTGTTACCCTTGGTAGAGTATTGTGGTGTCATAACTCACAGCAACCTCAAACTCTTGGACTCAAGTGATCTTATCTCAGACTCCTGAGTAGCTGGGACTATAGGCAACTGCTATAACTCCCAGCTATTTTTAGAGATGGGGGTCTCACTCTTGCTCAGGCTGGTCTCTAACTCCTGAGCTCAGGCAATCCACCTGCCTTGATCTTCCAGAGTGCTGAGATTACAGGAGTGAGCCACCATATCCAGCCTCTTTTTCTTTTTTTTAATATAAGGCTCTCTACAATGTCAACTGACAAGCAATAGAATAAAGATCTCAAATACAAAAGTAAAAATAAACACACTTTTATTTTTCCAAGCTGAGGAAAAAAATTAAGGGATTTATTTGCTTATTGGCTTCTAATTTAAAAGTTCGGGCCCAGGTGTGGAGGCTCACGCCTGTACTCCTAGCACTCTGGGAGACCAAGGAGGATGAATTGCTTGAGCTTAGGAGTTTAAGACCAACCCAAGCAAGAGTGAAATCCTGTACATACTAAAAACAGAAAAAAACTAGGTAGGCATTGTGGCAGGTGCCTGCAGTCCCAGATACTTGGGAGGCTGAGGCAAGAGGATTACTCAAGCCCAGGAGTTTGAGGTTGCTGTGAGCTACAATGCCATGGCACTCTACCCAAGGTGACAGAGTGAGACTCTGTCTTAAAAAAAAAAAAAAAAAAGAAAAAACAGTTGGCAAGTTTTCCTAGTTTGTTGATTAGGTTTTGAAGCCTGGGGGTAAATAGTGGTTGCAACAAACATCTGCCCCTGAGCTCTGGAGAGACTGGAAATCAAGGAGCATATTGCCCTAATTCTTCAAAACCATAGAGAAAGAGAAATTAAGAGAGACAGAGAGAAAGAATAAATACATATAATATAAACATGGCCATTAGAATATGTATTTTTCTGATCCACCAAAGAATTAGAAGATCATCATTGACAGGTAAGACTTTAAATATATTTGAATGGGAATAATGGACAACTTTTCAACATCATTTGCATATTTTCCTAGCCTATATAAATTGTCAGTGAAGTTCTACTCATCTGGTGTTATTGCATAATCACCTGCTCAACCTTGGGAGTGAAATGAAGCTTGTAGGTCTGAAAATTTGTTTGCATATAACTCTGTGGGGACTCATCCCTACATTGGTACATGCTGTAGGTTGGCATTTATATGCAAACTAGCCAATTATCTATATTTTTCTTTGTTTCTCCTACAGCAGAATGGTGAAAACAATTTCTTGCAAGTATAAGGTTAAGAAGAAATGTAATGCTAGTGAGGGGAAAAAAAGATTCACAGATACTGTTGAACAAAACTTACAATTCCAGTCCAAACAGGATGACCAAGCACATTTTTGTATGTAAGAAGTATAATGCAGTTTGTTTCTTTAAGAAAAAACCCGTTATGAATGTAAGAGAGGGAGAACCACACAAAGGAAAGATAAGTTGTTTTTCTCACCCTTCTCTAGCCAGATGTTCTCCTGTTGCTGCTTCTGCAAAGTGAACACAGAGAGGTAGCCAATTAACTTCCTTGAGTAACCAAATATTTAAAACAATTGAATACACAAAAACAGTTCAGAGGCCTTCATTTGTAGGCAAGGTAACCACAGAGAATCAATAAATAAATTGACCACACACTTGTAAGAAGAATGTGTTTGTCACAGGGCTGTATTGCTCACTGACAGTGCACCTCACTGGCTTCCTACCCCTGGTTCCCCTAACCCAGGTGGCTTTTCGTTCCCCAAACCAGGCTCTGCTTCCTTCCAGGGAAGTGGTTATCAACCTTCCTAATGCCGTGACCCTTTAATACAAATACAGCTCCCCATGCTGTGGTGATCCCCAACCATACAATTACTTTTGTTGCTACTTCATAACTGTAATTTTGCTACTGTTATGAATCGTAAGGTAAATATCTGATATGCAGGATGTATTTTCATTGTTACAAAGGGGTTGTGACCCACAGATTGAGAACCCCTGTTCCAGAGTCTTAGAATAAGCCTTAGCCAACTAGATTTGAGATCAAGTGAGATTTTTTTGCTGGCCTCTCTCCAACCCTAGCAGCCCATCTATACTTGGTTAGGTTTGTTTGCTATCTCCTAAATACACCATTGAGCTTCCTGCAATTTCTCCAGATCTCATAGTCTTCTCTGAAGCTTATGTATTAGTTTACCAGGTCTGCTACAACACAGTTCCACCAACTGGAAAGCTTGAACAACAGAAAGTTACTGTCTCCCATTTCTGGAATTTAGATATTTAAGATTAAGGTTTCATCTGGGTTGTTTCCTTCTGAGAGCTGTGAGAGAATCTGTTTCGTACTTCTGTCCTAGATTCTGGCTTGTCACAAACTTCATCATTCTTTGACTTGTAGAAGAGTCACTTTGATCTCTGCCTTCAGGGTGCTATCCCTGAGTCTCTGTCTGTAAATATAATATTCTTTCTTAGCCAGGCGTTGTGGCGGGCACCTGTAGTCCCTCTTACCTGGGAGGCTGAGGCAGGAGAATCGCTTAAGCCCAAGAATTGGAGATGTGAACTATGATGACATGGCACTCTACCAAGGGCAACATAATGAGACTCTGCTTCAAAAAAAAAAATCTTTCTGTAAGAACACCAAATTGGATTAGTGAGGGGCTATTCTACTTCATCATGACCTCATCTTAATTAATTATGTCTGCAGGGACACAATTCTAAATAAGGTCACATATGGGACACCGGAGGTGAGGACTTCAATTCAAATTTGGGGTATACAGACTGGTCATGGGGTATATACTTTTAATCCTAGCACTATGACAGGCTGAATCTAGAGGATTTCTTGAGCCTAGGATTTCAAGACCAACCTGGACAATAAATACTGAGACCTCATCTTTACAAAAGAAAAAAAGCATCTTTTTATTTGCCTAGGTACATGCCTGTGGACCGAGCTGCTTGGGAAGCTGAAGCAGGTGAATCACTTGAATCCAGGACTTTGCGACTGTAGTTATCTATGATGACACCATTGCATTTTATCCCAAGCAACAGGATGAGAACCTGTCTTGAAAAAAAAAAAAAAACAAAATACAATTGAGAGGTACACAATTCAACCCATAATTATCCTAATTTCCAAATGCCACTTACTTGATTTCTGCCAATGGCATATACACATATTACCTTTGATTGTCTATTCTGTTAACTTTTTATAGACATCTTAGGTTTGATTTGAATCTCACATGACAGTACTCACGGTCTTTCTGCCACTTTTTGGTAGACTAACATCCTATGTCTATACGCACTCTGATATTTATCTCTCATTATGTCTAGCTCTATGCAACAGGCAGAGTAATGCCCCCTCCCAAAGGAACCCAAGTCCTAATCCCCAGAACCTGTAAATGTGTTAGGTTTCATGTTAAAGAGTAATGAAGGTTGCAGATAGAATTAACATTGCTAATAAACTGACTTTAAAATAGGAAGATTATCCTGGGTTATAAAGGCAGGCTGAAGGTAATCACAGTCTTTAAAAGTGAAAGAAAAGGTGGAGCATGATGGCTCACACCTGTAATCCCAGCACTTGGGAGGCTGAGGCAGGTGGATTGCCTGAACTCATGAGTTTGAGACCAGCCTGAGCAAGAGCAAGACCCTGTCTCAAATAACACAGCCAGGTGTTGTGGCAGGAGCCTGTAGTCTCAGCTACTTGGGAGGCAGAGGCAAAAGCATCATTTAAGCACAAGAGTTTGAGGTTGCTGTGAGCTGTGATGCCATAACACTCTACCAAGGTCAATGAGGTGAGACTCTGTCTTAAAAAAAAAAAAAAAAAGTGAAAGAAGAAAGTAAAAGAAGACAGTGGAATATGTAAGGGAATGGGAACAGGGTCAAAGAGATGCTATATTGCTTGCTCTACAGATGGAGGAAGAAGGCTGTGAACCAAGGAATGTAGGTGCCTTTATAGCTGGAAAAGGCAAGAAGACTAGTTATCTCCTATAGTGTCCAGAAAGCAACACAGCCTTACTGACACCTTGATTTTGGCCAATGAGACTCATGTTGGACCTCTGGACTATTGAATTATAGTAAAATTGAACTATTTTTAAGCAGAAAACCAATACATCTTAGAATAAAAAGTTCCTGAACATGTTCATGTGTAGACTCCAACCTTTGGCCTATCCTGAAAGTTCTTCCTGTTCCCCTACTCCTAGGCTTACTCCAGCTAACTCAACCTGTCACTACTTTGAACTTTAGAATGCAATAAATAAAGTATGGTATAAGAGAGTTTGCACAGCCATTGGAACCAGATTTGACTGCAAATTCTGGTTATGCCACTTTCTAGCTGTGTGACTTTAAATAAATTACTTCACCTTTCTGAGGTTTAGTTAACCTTCCCTTATCTACAAAATGAACATAATAAGACATCTTTCTTACTGTGAGGCTTAATAATAATATCTGTAAATGCACCTAACAAAATGCATTGTACATGTTAGATATTCAATAAGTGGTAGCTATTATTAAGGCATTTAAATTCTTAAGTTTATCATTTCATTTACCACCACATTTTATTTTTAAGCAAGGTTCCTTTTGTGTTCAAAATAAAAACCAGGAATGAGATCTTGGGAGGAATAATCAGTGAGGCATTGTGCCTTATAGTACTTATGGGTTAATAGGTATATATTCAGGAATAAGGAAACACAAAACTTTCAAAAACATGTCCATTGATTTTTTTGGGTAGAGGAGACACACCTTGAAACAGAAGAGGATAGCCCTTAGTAGACAGAGTTAACTGTGAAATCTGTGCTGTCCTGCAGTAGACAGAGGAAGGAAGGATATTTGCTCTGGTAAATAATAATATAAGTAACTTAAAAACAATTTGGGAGATCATACATGCATATATTCTTTTGCCTTCAAAGAACTTTATATCCCATGGCCTAAATCTGCTTCATCATGTCATCATGAACTTGAAAGTCACAAAAGTATTTTTAGGAAAATGATATAATAATAAAATACCTAAAATATCACTTATAATAAAAGAGTAGTTTATTCAAAAAATATTTTTAAAAATTTCTTCTATTTAAAAAAGAAACAAGAGGGGGAAAGGTAATGAAAAGGTAAGAATAAGACATTGTAGTAAAATTTAATAGAGTGAAGTGGAATTTTCCTTTTAGAGAGTTAAAAAATTTTCTTCAAGAAATAAAAAGTAGCAATAATTATTGAGGTTCTTATCATACCCCGAAAACCAGGGGCAAACCACCTACCACAGTACCTTTTGAGTTTAACTGTCCTGATGAAAACTTCATAATATTGTAAAACCGTGGTATTTAGCAGTCATTATATCTGGATCAGACAGTGCAGTTTTATCAAATATCTGTCAACAAAATAACTAGAATAAACTCACCTCAAAATATGTTTTGCAATTCAAAATGTGTTTCTAACTCTAAGAACAAAAGTGAAAGACAACTATTAAGAAACATAAATAGCTATTATTAATCAGGTCCTGAGGCTGCAGATTTCTTAAATCCCAAATTTATTTATTTATTTATTTATTTATTTATTTATTTTTTGAGACGGAGCCTCAAGCTATACCCCTGGACAGAGTGACATGTCATCACAGCTCATAGCAACCTCCAACTCCTGGGCTCAAGCGAGTCTCCTGCCTCCGCCTCCCAAGTAGCTGGGATCACAAGCGCCCGCCACAACGCCCGGCCATTTTTTGGTTGCAGCCATCATTGTTGTTTGGCGGGCCCAGGCTGGGGATTTGAACCCGCCACCTTAGGTGTACAAGGCTGGCGCCTTAGCCGATTGAGCCATAGGCGCTGAGCCTTTTTTTTTTAAGAGAGGAGGTCTTGCTCTTGCTCTAGCTCAGGCTGGTCTCCAACTAGTGAGCTCAAGGGATCTACCCAACTCGGCCTCCTGGAGTGCCAGGATTACAGGCATGAGCCACCACGCCGGGCCTGAAGGCATTTTTCATATAAAGGACAAAGAAAAGTTAGTTCAAATTGCATAATCAGGCATTTGAGACCCCCCATAATCTGACCTCACCCTACCTAGTCTGATTTATCACCCAACCATTTGGGCCACTACCATCTCTCTACCAACTACCCTCTCCACTCCCAATCACAGTCATTCAAATCTTTTCCACTAATGTTCCGTAAAGTTGCTAAAGAAAACTATCAGGATGCTCAGACATATTCAGTTACTAATTTGAGTATTCTGTGCATCACTTTTACATTTGTTTCAACTTAAGCAATGAGTCCATAGCCTCTTTTTCTTTTCAGAGAAATCTCCACTTCACAAAAGTTTACCTGCCACAGGCTCTACATTGTAAAATATAAAAAAGAATTACAGCTTGTCTAAATTGGTTTGTGTTTACGTAGTACACTGGTTAATTAAAATGACTATGTTGCGAGAAATTACATTCACCACATGCATGAATGATGGAGCAGTAGAACTGAGAATCAGACTAACAGTGAACTAACAAGTACAAATAAATTATTAAAACCCACTTGCATCAGAAAGGAATGTTGTACATTATACCTCAACTTCCTTACATCTCAAACCAAGTATTAATTGAGAACTTCCAGAATTACGAGGGGCAAGAAAAGCCAAGCATAGTTGCTCACCCCTATAATCCTAGCACTTTGGGATAGGCCAAGGCAGGTGGAACTCAGAGTCCGAGACCAGCCACAGCAAGAATGAGACTCCTCTCCACTAAAAATAGAAAAACTAACTAGCCAGGAATTGAGAAAGGCACTGCTGTCCCAGCTACTAGGGAGGTTGAGGCAAGAGGATCACTTGAACCCAAAAGTTTGAGGAGGTTCCTGTGAGCTATGACACCATTGCACTGTAGCCAGGGCCAACAGAGTCAGACTCTGTCTCAGTTTAAAAAAGAGAAAGAGGCTCGGCGCCTGTGGCTCAATCGGCTAAGGTGCCAGCCACGTACACCTAAGGTGGTGGGTTTGAATCCCCAGCCTGGGCCCGCCAAACAACAATGATGGCTGCAACCAAAAAATGGCCGGGCGTTGTGGCGGGCGCCTGTGGTCCCAGCTACTTG
>CAUYQV010065347.1:0-23946 GCA_963574575.1 Galagoides demidoff | reverse complement strand
CCGCCTCCCAAGTAGCTGGGACCACAGACGCCCGCCACAACGCCTGGCCATTTTTTGGTTGCAGCCATCATTGTTGTTTGGCGGGCCTGGGCTGGGGATTCGAACCCGCCACCTTAGGTGTATGTGGCTGGCGCCTTAGCCGCTTGAGCCACAGGCACCGAGCCAGGCAGAACAGTCTTAAAGAAGTAGAACCAAGTTGAAAGATTTATTCTACCTGATTTTAAGACATACCATAAAGAAATCAAGAGAGTGTTATTGGCATTCAGACAGACAAATAAATAGCCCCACAAATATAAAAATGATTTTTTTTTTGAGACAGAGTCTCACTATGTCGCCCTGGGTAGAGTGTCGTGGTGTCCTGGCTCACTGCAACCTCTAACTCTTGGACTTAAGAAATTCTCTTGCCTCAGCTTCCCAAGTAGCTGGGACTACAGGCACCCATCACAATGCCTGGCTATTTTTTCATTGTAGTTGTCATTGTTATTTAGCAGGCCCTAGCTGGGTTCGAACCCACCAGCCCCTGTGTATGTGGCTGGCACCCTAACCACTGAGCTATGGGCGCTGTGATGATTTTTGACAAAGAAACTAATGTAGTTCAATGGGAAAAGGAAAATCTTTTCAACAAATTATGCTGGATCAAATGGATATCAGAATAGAAAAAACTCAACCGTGATTCATAATTTATGTTTTAGATAAGAATTAATTCAAGATAACTTAAAAGACTTAATGATAAAAGCTAAAACTATAAAACAGCTAGAGAAACGTATAGGAAAATATCTTTGAAGTTAGGGCAATGAAAATATCCTGTATGATACTATTATGGCGGATTCATGTTATTGTATCCATAGAATGTGTGGCATCAAGAACAAACCTAAACGTAAACTCTGGACTTTGTGTTGGTGTAGGTCCATGGATTGTAACAAATGTACCAAGAAGTTGTGCATGAGTGGGAGCAGGGACTATAGGAGAACTCTATGTAATTTCAACTCGGTTTGCTGCGAACCTAAAACAGTTCTAAAAAATAGTCTATTTTTAAAAAAGAAAGCAGCCAGAGGAACAGACAGATTTCCTACACAGGAGAAACCATTAGACTATTATCTGGAAGGCAGAGAAAGTGAAACAGTCTCTTCAGTTATTGAGAGAAAATAATTTTCGATCTAGAATGCTATGTCCAGTAAGAACACTGTTCAAAAAGGAGGATTAAATAAAAGCATTTTCAGTCAAACAAAAACCGAGATTGTCATGATTCTTCCTAAAAGAAATTTGAAAAGACATATTAATACTTCAGGTGGAATGAAAGTGATTTGAGATAGAAAGCTGCGCATGGGGGCACGTGCCTGTGATCCCAACTGACTCTAGAGGTTGAGGTATGAGGATCATTTGAGGCCAGAAGTTCAAGAACAGCCTGGACAACATAGTGAGGCCCCAATCTCTTAAATAAGTAAGTAAACAATAAATTAAAAAAAAATCAAATGCAGTGAAGGCTATGTTAACCAGTTTGATGAAAGTATTTCAAATTGTATATAAAACCAGCATATTGTACCCCATGATTGCATTAATGTACACAGCTATGCTTTAATAATAAAAAAAAAGTCTGACAGGTAAAAAGAGATAAGGATCAGAGAAAGTAGTAAAAAGTGTTTGTAAAAATAAACACATGATACCCATGCCTCTTTGCAATGTGATTTTGCAGTTCTTTTTATTAAAAAATAGAGCATATTTCCCCACCCTTTGAATTTGAGCTCAGTCCAGTTCATGCTCAAATCAATGGGATGTAGCAGAAATGATTCTGCATCAGTTCTAAACCTAAAACTACATCTATAAAGGCTTGAGTGGTCTTTCCCACTTCTGTTACGTTTGGACCTCTGAACTGTCATGTTAACAGGCTCAGGCTAGCCTGCTGGAAGGTGCAAAATCACATGGAAGAGCTGGCTGAGATTATTACAGGCCTGTTCAACCCTCAGTTTTTCTGTCACTTAAGATTCATTTAACCGAAGACTCCTAGGCAAGCTCAGCTGAAATCAGCTTAAATTAACCAGACCAGAAGAACTGTTCAGCCTACCCACAGTCTCATGTAAAAGAACACATGGTTATTATTCTAAGCCACTAAATTTTGAGGTGGTTTATTACTCAGTTAGGAGCACTAAGAGTTAGCAATAATTAGTAATGGTATAAGTCAATAATATCTTGTAGGTTAAAAAATAAGAAAGAAATAAAATATGCAACAATAAATAGGATGGACAAAAGACTAGGTTTGAAGTGTTCTAAAGTTAAAAGAAGAGGTTTATTTTTTCTTATATAGTAAGAAATAAAGAAGCATTTTAGAGCTGGCACAGTCACTCAAGAAATTTATCAAGGACCCAGAGTCTGCATTTTTCTCTTTGCCACCCCTAATTTGAATTGTCATTCTTATGTTTACAACATAGCTGCTGTTCTTCCAGGCATTGCAACTATGTTCCGGGCAGAAGGAAAGCAAGATTGTGCTTAGTTTTTCTCTTTTGTGGGGAAACAGTATCTTTCCTACAAGCTCCACCTTGTGGAAGATAGACTTCTGCTTACATTTTACTGGCCAGAACTCTGTCACCTGGCCATACTTCAGTGCATAGAGTCTGGGAAATTGATATATTTTTTTCCTAAGTGAACCACTTTCCCAAAGAAAATCATGATTCGGGCGGCATCTGCGGCTCAGTGAGTAGGGCACCGGCCCCATATACCAAGGGTGGCGGGTTCAAATCCCAGCCAAACTGCAACAAAAAATAGCTGGTCGTTGTGGCAGGCACCTGTAGTCCCAGCTACTTGGAAGGCTAAGGCAAGAGAATCCACTAAGCCCAAGAGCTGGAGGTTGCTGTGAGCTGTGATGCCAATCACTCTACCAAGGGCAAAAAGGGAGACTCTGTCTCTAAAAAAAAAAGAAAATCATAATTCTGTTACAAAGTGATTGTAGGACTGTTTATAACTTAGGCAACTAGCAGTCTCTGCTCTTTATTTTGGCGAAAACCTCTTACTTCAGGGAAAAATTCAAAAGGAAAAACAAATAACGTCCTTGGCATGAAGATTGAGAGGTAGCATTATGCAAGGTACATACAAGATATGGGAGTGAGTCTTCCAGGTCTGCAGCTGACTTGTTAGGGGACTGATTCTCAGTTTCTTTCCCCTTAAGTCAAGACATTGGAATAAATAACCTATAAGCTTTTTTGAGAACCTTTAGAGAATGTGCAGGGAATTAACATTTATGATAGATTCCTTATGTGCATTTTCTCACTTAGACCTCACAATGAGTAGATGAGTATGTGTCACTGTCCCACTTCACATCCCTCTCTGCAGATGCTAATTCCCAGAGAGATCAAGTAATGTTCACAGTCCCACATCCAGTGAGTGGCAGAGTGGGAGGTCCAACTAGGCTCTGTAGGCCTCCAAAGCCGGAGGCTTCTTTCCACTGCCCATGTTTTCTCAAAAGGCAAAAAAGCTCATGCATTTTTATGTACTGAATTTTAAGTAAACCAGTGTCTAAACCAGTATCTTTTGAAGTTGCCCTAGTGCCACCTGAAGTAGAATCTCCTGGGGTGTTTGTTACAAAAGCAGATTCCTAGACCTCATCCATATGAACTGAAGCAGACTTTCTAAGGACCAAGACCCAAGAATCTGCATTGTTAAAATCTCCCCAAGTAATTTGGACATACTTTAAAGGTTGGGAACCATAATTTTAAACTTGTAACTATTGTTCCCTTCTAATTTAGTTTATTTATGGATCTGTGGCTCATGGAAATTTCCTTCTAATAGTAGGAAGATAAAATTTAAAAATAGTCTGTTGCTTCTTCATGTTCCTCATTTCCTATTGAATACACTCAGTTCCATGGAAAATGTTAAGGACTGGAGGCATGTGCTAGAAGATATGCTAACACTGATTAACCTAGGCTCAGTAACGCAAAGATACAGATTAACACGAACACAAATGCTGATTAGAATCACACAGAGCTAGAAGGATGGAAAGGAAATGCCATTAGCTAAATATTTACTATGTTCCAGACACTGTACCAGACACCTTACGTCATTTAGGAGACTCAGGACATGTGATTCAATCCCTTTTATTTATAAACGGGGCAGATGCTGTTATTATTTACATTTTAGAAATGAAGCTAATGGCCAGAGCAAAACACTTTCTGAGATGAATCATTCATTCATTCATTCATTCATTCATTCATACCATAAAATCTCACTAGCTCTTCTTCTGCAAGACACTGTGCATAGAGCAGCAAAAAGGCAGGATAGAGAGACTTCCGGTGCCACAAGGCCCACTAAGTCTCCATTGAACAAGGGGAACTGAGAGGGCCCACTGGGCCCGGAGGCTGCCAGAAGCAGGGCCTCTGGGCCTGGGGGGCCTGAGCAAGAGGAGAGCTTGATGCTGGTGGTGCTGCCCCCAGAGAGCAAGCTGGAGGCCTCTCAGCCTGCTGCACTTGCTTCGTTAGTGTCCTCGCCATAAGGGGACAGAGCTCCAGCTCAGACACCCCTGCCCTTGCCCTTCCCGTTTTACAGCTCCTGGAAGGAAGTCTTCACAGGTGGGGAAAATGTCTAATTAATTCATAAATTGATACAAGGGGCGGGTTTTAATTGCTGCTATCAAAGTTCATTTAACTCCAAGTTCAAATCACAGAGAAAATAAAATTTTCTCCTTAAAAGGGTCTCGGAAAAAGTGTTCTCTTCTATGGAACAGCCTCCTTGGCTGTGTTTGTGTCTGAAGAAAGGACTTGTCTGACAGGAAGAATTACAAATCTGGAGCTCATTTTGGCGTCGCAGAGGGAAGGTGGGTGGAGCGTCTCACAGTAAATTAGGAGTTCAGAATGAAAACGTAGTTAAGTTTATTTGGGTTTTCAGTGACACCCCGGAATTATGGAACAGGCGTGTCACAGACAGTTCAAAGTACTGAGGACTGCTCTCCCTCCGCCCCAGGAGCTGGGTGTTGAGAAACGGAACCCCTCTCCTTGGAGGGGTGGGAATGTGGGACCCTTCCTTTCCAGCCAGGATCGGGAAGAGGGGAGAGGGAGACAGTGGCTTGGATGCCTGTTCTGCTCTGTGCCGGACGGTGTCTGAGCCCAGGATTTGGGGTCCGAGGCTAGGATCTGAGGACTTTCTGGGCCTGGAATTTGGGGTTGGACGCTGAGAGCTGGAGGAAATCGGAGTCTCAGTCGCCTGTGATGGGCTCTGAGGCAGGAAAGTTGACGTGGGGATCTGGGAAGGAAGTTGAAGTGGACTCGGTGGCTTGACGATCCTGCGGATCTGGGTGGTGAGCACGGGAGATTGCTGGCACTGGGCTGCGAGTAGGGGTCAACATGGGCCTGGGGCAGTACCACATTTTGGTGCCTAGAGGAGGCTAGAAGAACGTCCAGCGGCCACAGCCTTTTTCCGAAAGCGACTCACACAGACACACCCTTGGCTCAGCCCGGCCCTCGGGGCAGAGGCTTGGCTGCTCCGGGACCAACCAGCTCCTGCCCCCTCCGGGCCTCTGGAAGCCCCGAACTTCCCGGCCCGGGGCAGGGGTCTGGAGGCACGGCCCGGGGGTGTGGGGGCGTGGCCAGCGGCCGGCGCCCGCGGCTGCGGATTGGCTGCCCGGCGGGCCCGCAGGCGGGGCTCTCGGCGGGGTCCCGCTCGGCCGCTCACAGCCGGCGGGGAGGCGGGGCCGGCGGGAGCCCGGCAGCCAATGGACGCGCGTCCCCGGAGCAGTTACAAAGGGCCGGAGCGAGGCCGCCGCGGCGGCTGGGGAGGTGGGGCGAGGCGACGCTTGCTGGGGCGAGGCGGCGGCCGGGCCGGGCCGGGCCACGGGCGGTGGTGGCGGGACCATGGAGGTGGCGGCTGCTGCTCCGCGTCCCCGCCTGCTCCTCCTCGTGCTGGCGGCGGCGGGGACGCTGCTCCCGGAGGCGCAGGGTGAGCGACGGCGCGGCGAGGCGGCGGGCGGGCGGGCGGGCGGCGACGGCGGGGCGCGCGGGCCGGGCCTCTGGCTCGCTCCTGCTCTTTCTCAAACATGGCGCGGGGTCGGGGGCGCAGGTGGCGGCGCCGGGGCCGGGGCTGGGCTTCAGTGGCCCCGCGCGAGCCTGGGGCGGGGAGCGGAGGCGGGGCAGGGGCGTGTGTCCGCGCGCGAGTGGACGTGCCCGGCAGCCCGAGGCCGCCCTGAGCCGAACTCCCCGGGGGAGGTGGCGTCGGGCGGAGTCGTCCGAGGTCTGGGGCTACCCTCTGGGTGTGAGTGGGCGAGGGTCGAGCGGCACAGCGGTTGAGGCTGGCAGAGCCGGGGCTGCTCCTGTGCCCAGCGGTACGGCGTGGCCTTGCCCTGGGCACCCGCGCCCCGGGAGGGTGGGAGCCCGAGGCGGCCGGGGCGGGGTTGGGGGTCGCAGGCGGCTTTCTGGGCGGGACGGGAGCGCGGAGCCTCCGAGGCTGGCCGGAGCAGTGGGAGGGGGCGACGTGTGGCTCTGACCCCCCGGGTCAGCAGGCTGCCCTGGACTTGGGCCTCGGCCCCGACCCTGCTGAAAGGGGCTGCTTGTCCAGCCAGCGCGGCTTTGGAAGGGCGCATCGGAGCTTTGTGTGAGAAGAAAGCACCAAGACGCGCGGAATGTTTCTTCTTTCCTGCGTCTGGAAGTGTTGAAGTGAATCCAGTAACCAGAAGGCTGTGGCTTGTTTTCTTAGTAGGAACTTGAACGTTTGCTCACTCTGCGGGGTTTGGGATTTGGGGGAATGACTCTTAGAAATTGATCGAACGCTTTTATTTCCTCGAAGGAACATCGCTTGTGTTCCTTTTCTTGAGTGACAGTGTTTTCAATCAGGCATTTGTGTAGCTGAGTTTCAAAGGAGAACATTTGCTGGCTTTTCCAAACTATTAAATCAGGCTGAGGGTAGTTGGTTGTCATGTACCTCAGTTAAACGTGGAGCAAAAACCTTATTAGCAGCCAAACTAAATTATTAGGAACTGAAAGAGCCTTCGTATTAGCAACTAAAGTACAGTGAAAGTACATTTCTGTTTCTGAAATTGATCAATAAATGGGGGAAAAGAATTAAAAAAACTCAAGACTGAGGGTGTCAATTACTATCAGTCCTAATAGCTGTTGTCTGTTCAGAACTTATGGTAATAGGCACGAAGTACACCAGAGAACATTGTTTAATCCCCACAACTAAACCTTCAGAGCTAGTGGCCATTTTATAGATGTGAAAACTGAGCTACGGAGAGGTTAAGTACAGAGTCATTAAGTGCTGAAGTTAGGATTTGACACCTTAGGGCTCTCTGAATATCAGGTTGGCTTCATTCTGACTCCCAGCACTTTTCTGAGTCCCTCTGGGTAGGCCTGCATTAGGGGAAACAATGGATTTTTGATACTGGCCTGAGGAGGGAGGCAAGAACTGGACAGGCGGAGAATCAGTATAGTTATGTATCAAATACCAGTAACATTTCCACATCACCATTAAGTTGGGTAACATGGTTCTTTTCTGCCTAGGATAGCACAAGAAGTGTTCCTGTATTCAAACAACAGTAGTGGACTTTGTTGGATATACAGAACTTTGTTCACTGGTCCCTGGCCTGGAGGAGTTTAGAGTCTCGGTGGGCAGTGCATAGTCATAGCTGGTCCAGGTGCTTATTACTCTAAGCCCAGATGGCATCAGCTTGTCTGCCTGCCCTAATGCCTGTGATGATGTTTCAGTCCATTGTTTTCATACATTCTGAAAAAGTGCAAAGCTCCTCCTCCCCCTCCCCCTCAACTTAGCTTTCTTTTAAAGACCTGGAGTTGTTTGTTATTGTCAGGGTTATCAGTTTTATAGTTCCCTGCCCGGCTTCTGCTCTCTACAACATAGATTTTTCTGCAGAAATTGGGTCCTTGTCCCTAGTACACAGTTTAGTACCACTCTGTCTACATGTACCTCCCATGTGAGAATGCTTTGCTTCCTTTCTGCCACTTTGTAGCTTTTTTCCTTGCCTAGAAATCCAGCTCTGTATATTAATGTGTCTTGAATGTTTCCTCCTTTCTTAGTATGCAGCTTTCAGCTTAGTCTTGCCTGTCATCCCCCAAATCTAGTTGCTTTCTAATATTTCTCTCATCTACGCTTTTCTGTGGGTTACTGCCAAGCTGATCCTCCTCCGCCATCTCCATAAAGTTTTGCGTTTGTGTTCAGCACTCAAGCAACATTTGAGGTTTATGGTTAGGGCCATCTCTGAGTAGCCAGCCAGAAGTCCCATTTCGCACTACTGCAAATCCTTAATTCCAGTAATTTTGGTTTTCCACTCCTGACTGTTCAGCCTTTTCACTACATATTTAATTTTGCCCCTTTTGGGAGGTATGGAGAGAAAAGTTCTCAGTCCTGACTTCTGGGCCACTTTAGTGTCCATTTCTATAGTCTTGCACTGCTACTTAACTACACTCACATATGTAATAGGTCCCAGAGGCCAGTTTCTTTCCTTCATGGTATGGTCTCAGAACCCAGCACTGTGTTGTACATTCTGGTGCATGTAAATGCTTGTTGAATAAATGAAGTCTATTTGATTGAGCATTCTTTTAGTATGTGTACTGTTACACGTGAATTCTGTTTATGCATTATCAATGTACAATTCTGTGTATATAATCAGGAAAAGTTGTATGGTGTGGTGAAAGCAATCCGTTATTAGTCTCAAATTCACCTCCAATTATGCAGAAAACAGTAGGTGATGCCTACTTTGCCTAATTTGTGAGATTGTGAAGATGAGATGAGAAAGTTGTATATGAGTTTGTATATGTATTATTAGTGGCAAAGAGAGCTGATGATCAAGTAACAGTTGCCACTGGGCCACATGTGTTTTGGTTAAAAATCCTTTCTCATGGGTTGGTACCCTTGTAGTGCCAGTTGTGATATTTTTAATACCTCCCTATAGAGTATTAGTATTCAAAGAGAAAAATGATTAGTGTAGGCTGAAAGGTGAAGGGTGCCTAGAATTCAGATGGGCAGAGAGGGGGAGTTGATGTGTATTAAAGTTCCCTGTAAGTTGTGTCCCCAGTTGTCCTGCAGCCTTCTCAAGGGCAGGAATCGAAGCTTTTATTCAGCAAAAGTAGGTTCCTTATTCTGTACTGTGGGATTTGATGTATTAACTTCTCACCCTCCCCCCCCAATCGTAAAAACTCTTTAATATGTGGCTAGAAATAAAACAGAAAGGTAATCTAAATGGGATGAGTGAGGGAGAATAGCATCATGGGTGCCCACCAGGCATTCAGATAGTGAGAATTACTAGTGTATTGTCAGTTTCAGTTTACAGATGGAATAACATAACTCAGATTAGGTGAATTGCTTAGGGTTGCCCAGGGACAGAACAGAGACAAGAACTTTGATTTTCTGATTCCAAATGTTGTGTGCTGTACAGTGGTTTAGAATGTGAAGGACTTAGTGGGGAAGGAACAAGGTTAATGGAGTAACTTACCTAAGGAGGGGGAATGATCAGTTTTTTTAATTACTGATCAAAGGACCTGGTATAGAACTAACTGATTGAGAAAAGTAGTCTTATAGTAGTTTGGAAGATGGTCTTTGGGTAAGTAAGGTTCAGTTGTATTGGAGTGTAATTTAAGGGCCTGGTTTACATTTAGAATTTTAGATCTACTTTGTTGTTGAAATTAAAAGGAGGATAAATCTTGTTCCTATCAGGAGGACTGCTCATGTGGGAAAACCCCTGTTCAAAGGTTCTAGGCCTAGTCGAAACAGCTTTCTAGATTCAGCACCATTCTTGTATGTCATTGTATTGATTGCATCAAATATCCTCATGTGTAACCAAGAGAGTCTTGAAAACGCTGTTATCCTAAGGATGACCCTTTTATCATGAGAACATGTCTCTTCAAACCACAGAGGCCCCTGCAAGTGTTGACAGACCACATACCTTTTGCTGTTCTTCTTGGTGGTGGCTTACATAATGCAGAGTTCTCTGAACAGATGGACTGTGGTTTGATATCATGTGATTGGGCCACATCTCTGCTTCCTGCTTCTGGAATTGAGGACAGATGCTGGCATGTTTCTCAGGGATTTTTATGCTTTCTGCTGTAGAACTGGCTCAAGGAAACTTTTGGAGTCTTCTGAAAATTTATGGCCTGTCTTGATATATCCTAACTCCAATAGTTAGGATAATATTTAATGCCTTTCTTAACTGAATTTTCTCAGTGTCAAATCCAAGCAGTTTCTATAAACATTGAAATTTCCTGCTACTCTGAGTTAGATTCAGTTTTACCTGTTTGGTTTGCTCTCAGCCCAAATAATGCAGGTAGGTTTCTTATGGCTGTCCTTCAGTATAAAGGTTGAGTTTTTGCCTTAGATATCACTTTCTCAAACTCTGATGGAGTAAGTCTGATTGGTTTTATGTCTCCAGTGTTATGCTCAGATCTGGCCTTTTGTAAAGCTGCGCCCTTATTTTGCAGCCTGAGAGCAATATACGTGATAAAGAATGATTTCTGACTTTTTAAAAAATTGTGACTTGAAGGATATATGCATAGATTGCTTTGATATTTCTTGAAGGAATATAAGACTATGTCAGGTATTTTACCTGCTTCATCTCATTTAATTCTCATAACCAGCCCTGGGTGGTAGTTGTAGTACAAAAAACTTCTTACATATTTGCTGGTTAATTTCCAGAAGATTCTTTGGAAGTTCATTTGTTCCCAGTTCCAGGTGACCAGTGCTCAGAAGATGATTGTAGGCTTTGATGACATTGGCTATAACCTAAGATTCTTTTCAATTCTCTTCAACATTATCCAAAAATGTATTTTGTCTTTCATCCTCTAATCATAAATACGTTTATAAATGGAAGACACTGCTTCAAATAGAACAGATGTAGACTAATAGTAGTTCAACCACTAAGTCTTAAATGATTGGGTCTTAACCATTAACCCCATCTGCCTGGGTAGGCAGAGTTGCCCAGATTTTGCTCAAAGAGCAACTTGGTTTTTCTCTATGAAAGAAGAGCTTCTTTGTTCCCAGTTTATAGAACAGGAAACTGAGGTGCTGTCAGTGAGTGGTGGAGCCTGCCTTTGAGCAGTCCATGGTATGTGCTCTTTCCTATACAAATGCTCCTGACTTAGCATGGGTTTACATGTATCATGCTGTTTTTATATATAGTAAAGATATTGTTAGAGTCACTTCAGCAGGAAAGTTTCCTTTTTTTTAACCACAAGAATTTGCGTTAGCTTGTTTTAATTACAGCTTGACTTCTCCTTTGCAAGTACAGGTTCCTCAGATACTGGCAGTCTTCTTTGACATTTTTTTAGATAATTTGAATTTCACTAATGAGTCCAATGATAGTTAATCACTTAGTATTTGTATTAATTTGTATGTATTCATATCAGATTCCTTGCTTCTAAAAGTAACATAAGCATAGGACTGAAAATAACTGCACATTTGAATTAGAGGGGGAAAAAAAGCTATCCTCAGCTATCATTAACATTTTGGCTTATCCCATGAATTTTTTTTAGCATAATAAACCATCTTTTATTCATTCTATTTCAGCAGTTTATCAAAGCTAATCAAAGTTAATTAAGAAAAGTTTTAAAGTTGACAAAGAGCTTCAGCTTATGGAAGAAATAGCTCATTTGTTCTTGGCAAATATTTAGTAATGGTCAACACGATAGGAAGCATAGGAAAAGTCAGAGGTTGGCTTGCTTTTAAGAAATAAGATGTGGAGGAAATAGGCCCGATACAGACTCAACAACAGCAACTCTGGGACTACTTTACAGAGGTGGGAGGACCTGAGTTCCCTGCCTTGCGTGAGGGATAGGGTTTAGAATGGGTGGAAAGGACGGCATGTGTGGAGGAGCATGCTAAGTGTCAGGAGTTTCAAGGAGAGGAATGGACGATCATGATGTAAGATGGGCTCAGAGAATAATGGACCTTGGAAATCAGGCTGGTGGTTCCAGCGTAGAAAAAGAATGTCTAACTGTACTGCAGAAGGAATGAAGCAGAACGGCCACTTAGAGAGATTCTTGGAGTTAGCTTGATGGCATTGGGAATGGGGTGGAAGGGTGACTCTTTGGTATTTCAAGGAAATGGGAGGAATTACAGTGGGGCCCTTGCTGGGCTGTCTTGCCTGCATGTTCCTTCCCCACATACCTACATGGCTTCCTTCTGTACTTCTGGCAAGTCTTTGCTCGATGGTCACCTTTTTCTCAGTTTTGCTTGTCCGCACCATCTTTTAAAAAAACTGTCATCATGGCTTGGCGCTTGTGCTCAGTGGTTATGGCGCCAGCCACCTACACCGGGGCTAGCGGGTTCAAGCCCAGCCCGGGCCTGCTAAACAACAATGACAACTACAGCAACAACAAGGACAACAAAATAGCCCGGTGTTGTGGTGGGCGCCTGTAGTCCCAGCTACTTGAGAGGCTGAGTGAGGCAAGGCTTAAGCCCAAGAATGTGAGGTTGCTGTGAGCTGTGATGCAACAGCACTCTACCGAGGGCAACATAGTGAAATTCTGTCTCAAAAAAAAAACAAACAAAAGCCTGTCATCATTCTGTTGTATTTTTCTTTTCTTTAACACTTACACTTAATACTTTCTAACATACTGTTTTTACTTATTTACTTACCATATATATTTATTTACTAGGTTTATTGTTCCTTCCTTCCTACCAGAATGTAAGCTTTGTGAAAATGGTTATCTTTTGTTCACTGATGTGTCTCAAGTGCATTGAAAGTGCCTGTGCATAGGCACTCAGTAAATGTTTGTTGAATTGGCAGTGGGTCTTAGCTGTAACAAGGCGGAATACAAAAATTAAGAGTGACTTCATGAAAAAAAATGGCTCCAAGCTTTTTATACCTGGATAATGCCTTTAACTCATAAGGGATTTGGGGGAGAGAGAAAGATTAAGGGGAAGTGAATTCTGGTTCGAGCAGGTTGTGTTTGAGATGAAGGTAGCCAGGTGAAATTGTTCAGTAGGCAGCAAAAATGAAAAATTGGAACTTGGTTAGAAATAGGAGAGAACCTTCGGCAGAGAAATGACTATTAGTATTTCCTCTTCACTTTATTCTCTCTCTCCCTCTCTCTCCTTCTCCTTCTGTCCCTCCCTCTTTCCTTCCCCCTCTCTCCCTCCCTCCCTCTCCCTCTCTCTTTCTCTTTGGATTCCAGTGGCCTAAAAAGCCACCTTAATTGGAGGATCTAGAGTCCTGCTCATTTCACTGGGATATTTTTCCCTCCTGCTAGATGTTTTTCACATGTTGTTTTTTTCTGTGAATCACTTGTGCAGTTGTATCTCTAGGCCACCTTTATTTTTTCCATTTGGATTCATCCAAACTTAAGCTTGTTTTTCTTCCAATTTTAAAGGCAGATTCAATTCAATTCATTCTTGGTTGCCAGAAATTTAATAAAAATCTTTGTTTACAGGAGTAGGTATATAACCCCTGACATCATTTGTCTGGAATTAGAATTAGATCAGTGCATCTCTCTGAGACTCACTTTGCAAAGGATCATAATTCCTAACTTACGGGATCGTTGTGCAGATAGTATACAGTAGTGTTTATAAAGTACCTAGCATAAGCCTGGCACCAGTAGGTATTCAGTAAATGGGAATTGTTATATATTTAAATGACTGAAAGAATGTCTTTTGGAAGAAGAAATACATGACTGTGTAATGAAGAACTAGAATTAATTGGTAGACTGAAAGGCAGAGTTCAGCTCAATATAAGGGAGAACTTTCTATCTCTGGTAGCTGTCACGAAAAGGGACATTGTAAATAGCCGTAGTCCCTGTCACTGAGTATTCAAGCAGAGGCTGGATAACTTTCTGAGAAATTGTAGAGGGAATTTCTTGCATTAGGTGGGAGGGTGGGCTTGATTGTCTCCAATCTATTTCTTCTCTGGAATTCTGTACTTTAGGTGTGTAGTCCAAGCTTCCTTACTTACCCTTTTTAGCCAGCTGCAGGGCTGAACTCTTCAGGATTCATGGCTTCAAGGTGGGCACTATCTTGTAACTTACTCTATGAGAAAAGCTTGTTTGTTTATTTAAAAAGCCTTTTTTTGTGTGTGTGTGAAGTTTATTGATTGACTTGTATTTTGGGCATTTTCCAAAAAGGACTTAGAAAGCTTGCAATAAAAACAAGCTCACTGAAGACAAAGCTAAAGACCATAAAAGATAAGAATCAGTAAGTAAAAAGGGAAAAGAAAGAGAAGTTACCCATAAACTTAGCTGAGGAAAACTTTAGCATTTGAGCACAATACTCAGTTCTGAGTTTTCTAGCAGCAAGGGCAAATAAGCCTGGTAACTGGCATCCATCAGTTTGTCTGTGATTGAGATTTCCTGAGGGGGCTGCCATCTTAATAAAAATGGAACTCTGAACACCAAGATGGCAGGGCAGGGAAAATCTCTAAGTGGTAGGGGATTGTTGTTGGACCTGACAGTGCTGATTCTTGTTCTCAGGCTTCACTTTATCACATACGTGGTTTGACAATTAAGTTCATGAATTTGCCACTGGCAGCACTGGGCAAACAACTCAGTAAGTTTCATAACCTTTGTATATCAGTGTCTCATAGCGGTGTTTGTGTTGATGTGGGGTGGTGTTTTGCTGAGTGGCATTCATTATTGTTGTGTGTTTTTGTGTGTTGTCACAAGAATGGGGGAGCTTGAATGGAACAACAAACAACATTAAATTTCTTGTTCAACTTGGCAGGAGTGGAACTGGTAACAGGGACGTATCAGTACAAGTTTATAAGGATAATGCCATGAAGAAATTGGCAGTGTACAAATGGATTAAATGTTTTTTTCTGAGGGAAGAGAAAGCATCCCTGATATAGGGAAGTCAGTGGCCATTAAAGAGTGGAACTGACAAAAACATTGTAAAGATTTATCGGACCATGCATCAAAATTATCAGCTGACTATGAGAAGCAGAGCAGACCAAGTAAATACCCATAGAGAAATAGGACAATCTTACTGAAAACTTGGCCAACAACTCATGGCTCTTGCATCACGACAACGCACCAGCTCACACAGCACTGTCTGCGAGGGAGGTTTTAGTAAACAACTATATTGGAACACCCTCCCTACTCACCTGATCTGGCCGCCAATGACTTTTTTTGTTACCCAAAGATAAAGGAAATTTGAAAGGAAGACATTTTGAGGACATTCAGCATCAAGGGTAATATAACAGTAGCTTTGATGACAAAGCTAGAAAACAGTTCCACAGTTGCTTTGAAGGGTGGACTAGTTGTTGGCACTGGGCTTCCCAAGGGGAGTACTTTGAAGGTGACCATAGTGATATTCAGCAATGAGATATGTAGTGCTATTTCCAGGATGAGTTCGTGAATGTAATTGTCAGACCTTGTATTGAGGGTTCAATTCAAATCAAGACAAATCAACTTACATACAAACTACTGTTGCTGCTGTCTTTCTTCTCCACTTTAAGGCTCTGATCCAAGTATGGACACACTAGTCTTTCCCTAATGCCAGTGGAACAGCTGATGAAAGGCTAGGATGTTTAAATCAAGCTTTACTAAAAGCTAGAGGATAATGAATAGAGAGCAACATGAACCTGTTCAGTCTGGGTTACAAAGACATTTTTCTCCTGTCCTTATCTTTTGGCCTGTTTCCATTTGGCAGACTTCATCTGAGTATTGCTATCAGAGGTGGACAAAGCCAGACATTTACCTTTCTTTAAACAGGTCTAAGTCAGCAAGATCCCGAGTGTCTTTGCTTGGGTTTCATGCTTGAAGAACTGCCTCATTTCTGGGTGTGGATGTTAGTAATGATTACTTTTAGGAGAGACCAAAGGGTGTGTCCCTACTGGACTCATCTCCCAGCAATCCCAATTCATGTAAAAGATATGCACATACATAAGTGTGAGGACATTTTTTTGGTTAGAAACATCCTAATTTCATCTTCATATAAAGGTCCATGGGGAAATAAAGTGTACAATTTAGGTTTATCACTCTCCATGATTTATAGGTATTCACTTTCCTCTCTTTCTGTAGTTACTGAGCTGATTTAGATCTGTTCCGGTGTTTTCTTCTTTCACCAATATGACTGAACCTCCTTATTTTTGTTCACTTGCTTCAGGGTAACCATTCCATCTAGATTTCCTAGGTGTGAACCTCACTGATTACATAATAGGGTGTATTTATAGTTCTAGGACACCTTGTGCCGGGCATCCTGTTTCATTTCTACACTATAAGTTCCTTAAATATGCATTGAAATACAAATAGCCCTATGGGCAAAAGCAAAAACAAATGGCTTTTTCTTCTAAAAACCAAGACTAATATACACATTTGAGAGCTCTGGACATGGTGAGCATAGTTAAACTTGAAGAGGAGAAGGGAGATAGACAAGCCGGAGCTGGCTTTTTATTTGTGTGTACACACTCCTTCACAGCAAGTGATACAAGGATGCATTGCCTTTTTTTTTTTTTTTTTTTTGCTTGATGTATTCACTCCCAAATCGAACTATAATGTGCTCTAATTGAGTCTCTTTGTTTAGCACGTGGCTGTTGATTTGAGTGCTTTCTCCAATTGAAAAACCAACATTTTAATTTTGTTATTTGTTGTGCAATAGAGTTAAATAAAAACACCAAGATTATGTATTGTAGATTCCCTTCAACAATAATTATATATAATTATTTTACTAAAATAAGCAAGTTAAAGTAGTTTTAGTTGTTCTTTTCTCATTTTACATTTGGGAACAAATGACAAACCAGGGGCCAGAGATTGCTCATGTTTCTCAGTGAGGAAAGATAATTTTTTGATTGCCATTCCCCCCAAAACGTTGGCAAATTAACATGGTGCTGTAGATTACTTTCCTATGAACTAATGCTCTATTTTTTTTCCTCCCTTATTTTGCTTTCCTCTTTTCCACTGTGCGTTTTACTTTTGTTCTCTACTTGTTTTGATGAACGGATATTTATGCTCTCACATACTCTTTCTCCCTACCATCACCATTGTTTCCTCTATTTTATTCTTAAGAAAAAAATAAAATAACAAGGACACACAAACATTTTCTCTAGAGCTCATCTGTCAGTTAAGTTTTGTCAGATCCAGCCTGCCCTTGCCTTTTGATGGGAGAAGGGAAAGGAGGGAGGAGTTTCAAGGATTTTAGGCATCAGGCAGGAATCTTAGGGGGTACTCAGCAAGGACCAACTGGCTCAGAATTAGTTATGCATTGCAGACAGATGGTGTGTCCCTGAGGAAATACTGTAGTTGCCCTAAGCAATTAGGTATTTCCATCTGATTTAGCTTAAGAGTCCCTGTAACTGGCAAGGAAAAAAGTTTCAGAAAAGAAATGGGTATAATCACCTATGAACCATTATAAACCATAGCTACAGCCTAACAATTATTGACTTGTATATAGATTTTGTAATTCATCAATGTTGTATCTTCAATTCTCTGAGGGATAAATTACATCAAGACCCTTATACTTCCGACCCTGACAGACCCTCCCTTATCTTTCAATAACCAACCCCTTGTTAGAGGCCTTCTTCAATAACCAAGGTGCTATCCGCACTTGAGAACCCATATGCCTAGTGCCAAGTCTTTGGACATCTAGACTTTGAGGTCTGAAAACTATCAGCTTAGTTGCCGTGGGTCCCAAGCTTCAGTGTTCATACACACATAGTCTAGTCCCAAAGGACAAGTGTTCCCCTGAAAGACGTTTGGTGAACACTAACTGCTTGCATCCTCATGTCCTGAGGGAGTCCACAACTCAGTGGTTAGAAACATTATGAAAATATAAATATTATGGAAATAATATCAAGGCTTTTGCATTTTGGCTGGTATTTCTGTCCTTGCTTGGTTGAATGCAGCTGTGTTCTTCTGGGAGGTGGCAATGACAAGGGAGATGAAGATTTCAGATGGGAAGGCAAGCGCAGTAGAGCTCGCGTATCTTATCTACTGTGTGACTCACCGAGCTTCAGACCTCTGACAGCTGCTATCTTTTGGTTAAGATCAGTGACTTTTCTTTCTTCTGCATAGAGGTGGGCGTGACACGACACAAAGCTAAATACCAAGAGACTCAGTTCACTGTTTACTTCTGTGGAGCAGCAAATGGGAAGGGCTGAATGTTGGGCAACTGCTACCTTTAAAAAAACAAAAAAGAAATGGTAACAGCTTTGAAGAACTTTTTGTCATCATAAACTCTATACCATATAACTTCGTTAAAAATAAAATCTAAATTAAAAGAAAAGGATAATTACATGGCAGCCATAAACCCACAAAAGCTTAGTAAATCTGAAGGGTTAAGTTCCATGCTGTAAAGCAGATTCTTAGATTGGATTAACACAAACACACAGAGGTCTGCAAATCTAGCTGTTTTTTTTTTCCAAGAGACACTTAACATGACACCAAAGTGTGAAAATAAAATAGAGAAAGGAGTATCTGACAACAGCAAAAAGGTAGGTATGGTAAGATTAATACCTGACAAAATTAAAGCTACAAAGCATTAATGGGAAGAAAGAAGTCTGTAGTGTATTTTATATTGATAAGAAGTACCATTCCTCAAGACAGGTCATTAATCTGTATGCAACGAATGGCCTCAAAATGTGCAACACCAAAACTGTTAGAAATACAAGAAGAAACTGATAAAATTCATGGTTCATAGATTAAGAAAGAACGAATATTGAATAGCAATAAAAGAGATTTGATGTATTCCAATTTTATAATCATAAACAGCATCGTTCCGAAGTATTTCTGGAGTTTTCTGGGAAATTGGCTATGTGAAGGTTCACAAAGAACACTCAAATTAGAAATTAACAGCGGCCGGGAGCAGTGGCTCACATTTGTAATCCTAGCACTCTGGGAGGCCAAGGCAGGTGGATTGCTTGAGCTCAGGAGTTCAAGACCAGCCTGAGCAAGTGAGATCACCGTCTCTACTAAAAATAGAAAAACTAGCTAAGTGCTGTGGCACGTGCCTATAGTGCCAGCTACTCAGGAGGCTGGGGCAGGAAGATTGCCCAAGCCTGAGAGTTTGTGGTTGCTGTGAGTGATGATGCCATGGCACTCTACCAGGGCAACAGAGGGAGTCTGTCTCAAAAAAAAACAAAAAAAACCCAGCAAGTTTTTTAGAAAGGCAAAATAATAGTATGTCTACTTGGAAATGTAAGATTATCATTCTCAATGATCTTTTAAAGAAGAGGTTATAGCTGTAATTAAAAAAACATCTATCTGGACAAGAGCCCCACATACCAAAACTAGTGGGAGTTTTGAAAGCAAGAAGTTTGAAAATCAAAGTAGAAAGGGAACAGCTACAAACACAATCGAAATATAGAAAATAAGTTTAAAAATAGATTTGGTCAGTAAAATATGAAATTGTTTCTTTGTGAATGCATTATTAAAATAGATAAATATTTGATAAATCCAAAAAAAGGGACAACGGGACAGCACGAATAGAAAAATGACAAAGAAGAATTGGTGTCTTTCTGATGAACTTTAACATGTCTTAATGTAGTCCCAACTGCAGTTACTTTCTTATTAAGGTTAGTACCTTTTGAGTCTGGTTTGATTAATCTTTCTGGGCCCAAAGGTCTTTAAAATGTTTTCTTGTGTTTTCATCTAAAGGGTTTCTTATTTTACGTTTCATATTGAGAAGAAAGGTTTCTTATTTTACCTTTCCTCTAGAATTTTTTTATTATGATATATGAGGTTTTTCATTTTTAAAATATGGATATCAGGTTGATTCAGAACCATGTATTGGTAATGCCTTCTTTTCCCCCAGTGTACTACAGTGTCACCCTTACTGTAAATCAACTGGTTGTGTATGTATTGTATTCTGTTGCTGGAATCTGTTCTCTTCCATTCGTCTGTTTGTCCTTGTGCCATTTCTACACTATCTTAATTATTGTCACGTTATGGATCTCGATATGTAGTAGTGTGGGTCTTCCACAGGCTTTGTTCTTCAAGATTGCTTTGGTTATTCTTGAGATGTTTTTCCATATAAATTTTAGAATAAGCTTGTCAGTTTGCACCAAAAAAAAAAAAAAAATCTGTGGGGATTTTGTTGAATATACAGATTACTTTATAAAACATTGACATATTTATAGGTATTGTGTCTTCCAGATAGGAACTTGGCATGTTTGCTTATTTATAAATAAAATTTTAAATTTTATTCTATCTTCCATATAGTGTATCAAAAGTAATGTTGTGAACCTTTCACTGTAGAGATCTTAACGTGTTTTGTTAGATTTAGTCTTAGTTTTTGATATTTTTAAATTCTTGTTTTCTATCGCTGGTTTAAGAAAAGCTGATATTTTTTGTGAGTGACCTCATATTCAAGGACCTTGCTAAATTTACTAATTGATTCTAATAGTTGACCTGTAGGTTACTTTTCAATTTTTTATGTACATAATTGTTATCTGCAAATAATAAGGTCTAATTCTTTCTTTCCAATCTATTTTCCGTTCATTATTTTTTCTGATTTGTTGTAGGCAGACCTGTAATATAATGTTGAGGATCAATAGTGATAGATAGCCTTTTCTTATTTGTGATTTCAGGGGAAAGCTGTCAGTCATGCATCATTAAGTGAAATAGTTGCTTTGTGCCTTTTCCTTAGTCTGATTATTTCAATTGTTTTTTATTCTACAGTTTACTAAGCTTTTTGAGAAAGCTTAATAAAGTGGTGATTTTACTTTACTCAGTAAATTATTGAACAAATTTTGAATTTTATCAGCTTTTTGTTTTTGTTTAAATCACCCATACCGCCAAACTCTCTTGCATATATATAATATTTTTGTATGTAATTTTTCTGGAATGACTTTGCTTTCTTCATTAGCCTTAGTCTTAGTTTAGATGTCATCTTTCAGAGAAATCTCCCTTTTCTGTTTTCTCTCTGAACATTATATCACCATTTATCCCTGACCCGTTTGTTCTTTACATTGTGAACTTGAGGGCAGGAATCTCATGGTAATCCACCCTGCCTTCCTAAGGGTGTATTCTTCTTCTTATGCAGATTACACATGCTGTTCTTTAGTGAGGCAAGGTGTTCAGGCCCGCTTTCTGCTTCTAAACTACACAGCTCCATGAGCTCATTTCCACTGTGGCCCCAGTAGGTCTTTTGCTGTTTGCTGGCCCAGGTGTTAACACTCCTCCGCCTTAAGTCTGTGGCAGCTGGGCGTGGTTACCACTTCCTTCTCTTACCACAGTTCTGTTTCATACGTCATTCTCCTAGCCCTGGATGGTCTGCCACTTGCATTTATGTTCATCACTAGGCCTCATTGTCTCTGCAGCCAAGTCACACATGATACTGCCCACTGCTGTTCTTGTTTTCCAAAGGGAAAAAGTTGAGTTTTTCATCTTGTCCTACTTGGGGGTAGTCCTTGTAGATTATTCAGTGATTCTTTTTTCCTTTCTGTGCTGTTAGAATAAATCTACTTTATGTTGATGTAGGTCTTAGGACTTTTTCTGTTTCTTTTTTGTTGTTGCAGGTTTTGGCCGGGGCTGGGTTTGAACCCGCCACCTTCTGCATATGGGGCTGCTACCCTACTCCTTGAGCCACAGGCACTGCCCGACTTTTCAGTTTCTTTATCTATAGAATAAGGGGCTAGAATCAGATATTTCTGTTCGGGTTTCTTCCAGCATGAACATATTAATGAGTTATCACTTAGTTAGGGGCATTACATATGAATGTGCAGGCTGGATGTGTTCCACTTTGGGCTGAGACCGAAAGCATACTTCCTGTAGGTGTCCCCTGTGCTGCTGCAGTGAGGTTCTTGAGTTAGCCCTGTTCAAATAGTTGTATTGCTGAAAAACCCTGTGTGAGTATCTGAGTGGAGAAAGAGAAGTAATAGCTACCAGAATGTTCACTGCTTTCTGTGCGTATTTTGCTTTGTCCTATGTTATTGTTGCCTCCTGGAGCTTCCAGCATCTAGAACTGGCACGTAGTAGGAGCTGTGGAGAAAGGCTTCTTAAACGAGTGTATCAACATGATTTTGAGCACTTTGTTACATGCTGGGCACTGTGCTAAGTATTTTCTGTGTATTGTCTCATTAACCCTCTGCCTGAGGTTGGTGCTCTATCAGTGGTTCTCAACCTTCCTGATGCCCCGATGTATTTTCATTGTTACCAAGGGGTCATGACCCACGGGTTGAGAACCTCTGTGCTATATGTTAAATAGAAGTGACCTGAGGAAACTTAGGTTCAAGTAAGTGACTCCTCAGATTAAGCAGCAGCTGGCCAGCAAATATAGGAGTTGAATTTAAGTCTTTCTGTCTCTGAATTCCATGAGTTTAACTACCACATTCTTTTGATAGCCACTAGGCAAACTACAGTCTAATAAGAACCTGGAAGCATGCTTACTTTGAGGAAAAATGAGAAATTCTGTTACTGTTTTAGCACTCCCCATCAGGTTCCTCCCCTGCTCGGAGCCTGGGGTAAGACAGAGTGCAGCATCTGCTGTCTATATTAACATTCCCCGCAACTCAATGAAGTGGAACAAAAACAAGATTCATTTGACAGGATCTTAATTGTCACCACACTGCCTATAGCTTTACTTCCTGCCCTTTAATAGCGTGACCATGTCCCTGTCCTTAAACATGGCTTCTAAAATATCAGCTTCGGTGGCAATACAGACTTCCATTTATGATTATATCATAATATAATCATAATTGATGATTATGATTTATTCTGTCATTGTATTGTCATTTTTATAGGTTGTTTTAAATCATAAAATACTGTAACCAACATCTGTGTGCTTATCTTTGCTCTCATATCTTATCATTTCCTTAGACTAAATTCAAGGAGTAGAATTAATGGATTCAAATATAGCAACTTTTGAAAGGCTCTTACTGTATTTTGGCAAAAATTTTGAAATCATCCCCACAAAGTGGCTGAACTCCATAGGACAAATACGCTGAATTGAGGTTTGAAGGGAGTGTAGGGAAAAGGGAAGGAGCATAGAAAGACATTTTAATGTTTCTTTATAACTTTGAATAGGTATCATGCACTCAGATTTTTCAAAGTTCAAAAAGAGCAAGTGGGTGTGTTGGGAAAAGTCTCCTCTCATCCCTGTTCTCTGGGCACCCGGTTCCTTTCCTTGGAAGCCAGTGTTACCTAGTTCTTTTGTGTCCTTCCAGAGAGATGTTTTGTAATAGATGTAAGCCAAAATGTGTATACATTTCTTTCTTTTTCCTCTTTCTCTCCCACATAAAGAACATCATTTTTTTTTTAAATGTGACTATTTGATCTTCATTTTTCAGTGGTATTTTACCAGTTCTATTGATAGATTCGTGGGAAAGATTAGAGACGATCTAATATAAACATTTAGGAAATTGATAGTGCTTTTAAGCCACTTCGTACATGTGCTACATTTCTTATGTGTCAGAGGATATGTTCATTTGTAATTTTGAAAGTGTCATGTTGCCCTCCGTTTATATGGAGGGAGAAGGTGTTCTGGACAGTGGGATATATTACTTCAAATGGGCTGAAGGGAGATACCTCAGTGGGAATTTTGGATAATTGAGAGCACTGAGAAATAGGAAAAGGAAGGTAGTGAGGGGAAAAAGAGGAACATTTGCTTGATTCGTCATTTTGTTGAGGATTCTGCTGGTAGCAAACCCCACCCCCCAGCTAATGAAATGTTCCCTGGATTTTTTTTTTTTTTTTTTTTTAAGAAAGATACAGTGGATCTGTCCTGGCTACTAAACAAAGATCTAGGGACACAAATAATGCAGGAAGGACTAACCCAGTCCCTGGCCTGAAGAAGTTCACAGTTTGGTGGAGAAAGCAGATAAACAATTATAAAATGAAATATACTGCTGTAATTGTTGTACCTGGAAGATGAACCTGAGTTGAATTAATCATAAAAATGAAAACATGGATTGTGTGAGTCCATGTAACTTGTAAAATAATGGAATCTTACATTTTTTTTTTTTTTTTTTTTGAGACGGAACCTCAAGCTATCCCCCTGGGTAGAGTGCCGTGGCATCACAGCTCATAGCAACCTCCAACTCCTGGGCTCAAGCGAGTCTCCTGCCTCCGCCTCCCAAGTAGCTGGGACTACAGGTGTCCG
>CAUYQV010065341.1:0-27476 GCA_963574575.1 Galagoides demidoff | reverse complement strand
TTCTCCTGACACTGCCTTCCAGCCTCATTTCTGCCACACCAAAAGCACACACCACTGTGCTCTCTCATCCCTTCACCCATGGTCTAGCAGTGTAATTCCTTCTCAACCCCAGTGCTCAGCTCTCCATCACCTCTGGGGCCAGCTGCCTTGACTCCTATCTCTCTTTTTTTTGAGACAGAGCCTCAAGCTATCCCCCTGGGTAGAGTGCCATGGCATCACAGCTCATAGCAACCTCCAACTCCTGGGCTCAAGCGAGTCTCCTGCCTCCGCCTCCCAAGTAGCCCGCCACAACGCCTGGCCATTTTTTGGTTGCAGCCATCATTGTTGTTTGACGGGCCCAGACTGGGGATTTGAACCCGCCACCTTAGGTGTATGTGGCTGGCTCCTTAGCCGATTGAGCCACAGGTGCCGAGCCTTGACTCCCCTCTCTGGTATGGATATCTCTCCCTGTGCTTCCTGCCATCTGATCCCACATGAAAATGGCTTACTCGGGAGCCTGTACTTCTGACTGACCCTCCAGGGAGCCCACACGCAATCTTTCACCTTTGCAGCCCTCTCGCCTGACATGTTAATTGACGCAGAGTAAGTGCTCAGTGAATGTCCTCGGGTCATGTGATCTACCCTAGTTCCTGCACGTGACAACATTTAGGAAAGCGCCTCTCACCTGGCACATGGTAAGCGCTGATAAAAGTTGCACAGGATTAGATCTCTGAACTCCCTCGCCAAAAGATAAATGACTATCAGGCTCCTTTTGGAGCTGATCTGGGGTGATAAGAATCTCCAGATGTCTCAAGGAACACAAAATACGGAGCTGGCGGGGTCTGTCAATGAGGATGCTACGCCCTTGCTGCCTGCCCAACCTGTGGTGCACAGACCCGTAGCAGCAGCAGCAGCAGCATTTAGACAGTGTTTTCCAACCTTTTTAATCTCATGGCACACTTGAACCTATAGTTAAACTTCTGTGGCACACTTAAATTATGTTGATCAAAAAATTTAAGAGTAGAAAAAGAATATACTTACTGTGCCATGAATTTCCTTTGAAAATAATTTAATTATCTTTAAAATTTTTTTAGCACACATAAGATCCTCTGACAGTATACTGGCTGAAAATCACTGACCTGGGAGCTTGTTTATTTTGTTATTATTATTTTTTCAAGACAGAATCTCACTATGTCACCCTCGGTAGAGGGTTGTGGCGTCACAGCTCACAACAACTTCAAATTTGTGGAGTTAAATGATTCTCTTGTCTCAGCCTCCCAAGTAGCTGGAACTACAGGCACCTGCCACAATGCCTGGCTATTTTTTTGTTGCAGTTGTCATTGTTTAGCTGGCCTGGCTGGATTTGAACCCACCAGCCTGGGTGTATATTGCTGGCGCCGTAATCACTGAGCTACGGGCGCCACCTGGGAGCTTCTTTAATAGCACATATCCTGACTGCAAATCACAATCCGCACAAAACCAAAGGGAATAGGGAGGTGGGAAATTCTCAGGGTAGGGAACGCTTCAGTCACCAGGACAGAGGAGGAGAGAAAAGAGTGAAGCTGCTACTTCCCCTAGGTGGGGGGAAGCTAGATGGGCAGAGCCAGCAGGGTGACTGAGAGCATCCTCGCTTAGGCAAAGGACCCTGAGCAGAGGGTAAAGCTAAGCATCACGGAAGGCCTCAGCTCACTCGCCCTGCTGCCCCTGGCAAAGAAGGCTTGGCCCAGCTGGCCTTTAGGGGAAAGCCTTGGAGTGGAGGCCGAGTGCAGAGAGAAGTGAGGTACTCCCCTCCTTCTCAGGGGACACTATTTGAACCCTGTGATCACCCAGGCCTGGGCCCAATTGCCTCTAGCGCTTTGATTGCCAAGAACCTGATCAAGGGAAGGTTTGTGGTCTGAGGGCATGTGGGCCAAGGTCTCTAGGGAATCAGTGGGCAGGAACTGTGCTGTGTTTAGGTCTCAAGGGAACTGAGCATCAAGAGCTTTTCTACCTAGGATTTCAGCCTGCCTATGGCCACCTCAGCTGCTTAGCAGACTTCTGGGTTTGGGGATGCCTCTGTTTTGGTCTCTGCCACCTAAGTCAACTTCTGTCTTTCATTCCACGTTTCACAAGATGTAACATTGATTGGGTAGCTGTCCCCTTAGGACTAGGCAGCTGTGCCCGGGGTCACTTGGTATAAATAAGGACACTCAGGTGCCAGACATCTGGGTATGGAGATTTGCTCACACATGCCTTGGACGTGCATCTGGAAGCAAACGGGTACCTGCCCCCACTTCTCATGGCTAACTCCACATGGAGGCTTGTGGGTTCATCCGGAGCGCCTTGCCACATCTGTGGCTGTTACTGAAGGCACCAGCTGGGGTCCCAAGTAGAAGTCCTCAGGGTGGGCTGCCTCACTCTGACCCATGATCACTTCCACATTTTTCTTTTCTTTTATTAATTAATTAATTTACTTACTTACTTACAAAGACAGAGTCTCACTCTGTGGTCCCGAGTGGAATGTGGTGGTGTCATCATAGCTCACAGCAACCTTAAACTCCTGGGATTGAGTGATCCTCCTGCCTGAGCCTCCCAAGTACCTGGAAATACTGGCCCCTATCACAACACCTGGCTAATTTTTCTATTCTATTTTTATAAAGACGGAGTCTTGCTCTTGTTCAAGCTGGTCCCAGATTCCTGGTCTTAATCAATTCTCCTACCTTGGCCTATCAGAGTGCTAGGATTATAGGTGTGAGCTATCATGCTGGGCCCCCACCTTTTTATTAAATCAACTGTCCTGGTCCAGGCTGGGTTGGGTTCCAATTTTTCCTTTTGGAGCAGCTCTGGTCTAAAAAATTTGGCATCTTTGGCACTTCAAGGGCCACCATTAGGTCCCTGCTTCCCCTCCCCTCCTTCAATATCTTCCCTGCATGCATCAGATTGAGGCTGTCTGAGGCTGGTGTCTCTTCTCCTTCCTGCCTTTCTCTGAGTTTCCCTCAGGCTTGCAGCTCTCTCCTCCCAGGGGTGGCACCCTAGGACAAGACCCACCCTCAGGGCCATTCTCATACCACCTGCAGGAAGAGCACTCACACTGGCCTTATCCTGAAGTGTGACCTAGTGGGACAAGTCCCACTTTGGTCCCATCTTTGGTCCTTACCTTGGGAGCTCTGAAAAATGACTGCATCCTTCAGCCTCAGCAAGTGGGTACAATGACACCCCGCTCACTGTGGTTGCAAGATTTATTTATTTATTTGTTTTTGAGACAGAGTCTCACTTTGTCACCTATGGTAGAGTACTATGGCATCATAGCTCACAGCAACCTCAAATTTTGGGCTCAAGCGATCCTCTTGCCTCATCCACTCAAGTACCTGGGACTACAGGTGTCTGCCACAATGCCTGGGTATTTTTTCAGAGACAGAGGTCTCACTCTTGCTCTGGCTGGTCTCGAACTCCTGAGCTCAGGCAATCCACCCACCTTTGCCTCCCAGAGTGCCAGGATTACAGTCATGAGCCACCAAGTCTGGCCTGGTTGCAAGATTTAATGACACATATTATATGTCTAACTTCTAACACAAAGCTTGCCATACAGTAGTAAGCCCTCAACAAATGCTCACCAATATATATATATATATATATATTTTTTTTTTTTTTTAATAGAGAAAGGGGAGTTCCTTTCCTTGGATCTTGGAGGATCTAAATTTCGAGTCTTGAAGGTGCAAGTCTCGGAAGAGGGGAAGCCGCAGGTCCAGATGGAGAGTCAGTTCTACCCAACGCCCAATGAAATCATCCGAGGGAATGGCTCGGAGGTACAGGGCAGGCAGTTTTTTGGGGGTGGGAAGGCCTTGGCATCAGTGTGTAAGGAACCATCCCTGAGCCCATGTCCTTCATTTCTTCTCTCTGCAGCTGTTTGAATATGTGGCTGACTGTCTGGCAGACTTCATGAAGACCAAAGACTTGAAGCATAAGAAACTGCCCCTTGGCCTGACCTTTTCTTTCCCCTGCAGACAGACGAAATTGGAAGAGGTAAGGCCAGTGCCAGGGGAGGGGAAAAGTGGTGAAGGCTTTGGCCTTTTCCTTCTTTTTGTTAACGAGGAGGTGGCAGTGCAGCGGATAGCTCATGCACACAGCCATCATGATTTTGCACTTAACTTGGGCCCAGACCCAGGGAGTAACTGCTTTCACTGGTTCTTAGACCTGGATTGCTTCAGAATTCCCAGGAAGGCTTGCTCAGTGCAAATTGCGGGGCTCCCCCAGGACTGCTGGTTCTGCACTGAGCCCCTAAATTGGCACTGCTAAGAGGTTCCTGTTCGAGGACTGCACTTAGCACCACTGACATAGCTGACTAGAATGAGAGCAGGAAGGCTCGGGGAATGTCCCCCCAAGCCCTTGGGAGGAGGGCTGTGGTGGAGCTGCTGGTGAAATGTTCTTGATGAGACCCTGAGCCTGGGGTATCTAGTCTCAGCTGTGCCACAGCAGGCTGGAGTTCCTGGTAATTCATCCCTGTGTATCTCAGTTTTTCTATTTGTAATCAGGAGGAAGCCTAACCTGCTCCTAAGTGCATCTGTAGCAATAAGTAAGGGGATATTCTGGGGTCGGGGGTTATTGTTAAGAATCAAGTCTCTCAGGCTGGGTGCAGTGGTTCACGCCTGTAATCCCAGCACTCTGGGAGGCCAAGGAGGTTGTGGATTGCTTGAGCTCAGTATTTGGAGACCAGCCTGAGCAAGAGCAAGATCCCATCTCTAAAATACTAGCTGGGCACTGTGGTGGGCGTAGTCCCAGCTACTTGGGAGGCTAAGGCAAGAGGATCATGTGAGCCCAGGAGTTCAAGGTTACTGTGAGCTATGATGCCACAGCACTCTACCCAGGGTGATGGAGTGAAATTCTGTCTCAAAAAAAAGAAAAAAAAAAAAAGGGCGGTGCCTGTGGCTCAGTGAGTAGGGCACCAGCCCCATATACCGAGGGTGGCAGGTTCAAACCTGGCCCCAGCCAAATTGCAACAAAAAAATAGCTGGGCATTGTGGCAAGTACCTGTAGTCCCAGCTACTCAGGAGGCTGAGGCAAGAGAATCACCTAAGCCCAAGAGCTGGAGGTTGCTATCAGCTGTGTGATGCCACAGCATTCTACTGAGGGCAATAAAGTGAGACTGTCTCTACAAAAAAATTAAAAAGAAAAAAAAGAAAAAAAATCCAGTCTCCTCCGGCCACTCTTTTTTGGGGTAGTGGCTCCGATATCTGACTGTACATTCTACTTTTTTTTTTTTTTTGAGACAGAATCTCAAGCTGTCACCCTGGGTTGAGTGCTGTGGCATCATAGCTCACACCAACCTCAAACTCTCAGGCTTAAACAATTTTCTTGCCTCAGCCTCCCAAGTAGCTGGGACTACAGGCACCTGCCACAATGCCTGGCTATTGTTTTGTTGCAGTTGTCATTGTTGTTTTAGCTGGCCTAGGCCAGGCTCAAACCTGCCACCCTCGGTAGATGTGGCTGGTGCCCTACTCACTGAGTTACAGGTGCTGCCTGCACATTCTAGTTATGACTCCAGTAGACAGTGAAATTGTGGACCACCTTGAAATAATGGACCACCCTGGGATGTGTTTGAAATTGTAGCTTGAGCCACATACAGATGTGGAATAGTAGAAAGGGAATGTGCTTTCATGTTCCGTAGACATGGCTTTGAATCACAGCTCAGAACAAATCGTGTTCCCTTGGACAAATTCCGTAACTTCTTGAGCCTCTTGTTTTCTCATTTGTAAAAGTGAGCTAATTGTATCTACTTGCTGAGTTGAGGTGAAGTTAGACAAAGCACTTGTAAAGCACCCAACCCCACCTGGTGCACACATAGTCACTGGGCTGGTATGACTGTCTATAGATTTCTTATCTTTGTGTGCTTTTGTACCTTATCTCCAATTCAACAGAGGTTTTTACAGGATAGGCTCTGTTTTGTATAATTCCTCTTCTCCACCCATACTATTAAATGTGGTATATTTAATAGGTGCCTGACAACTATATTACAGTTGAAAGGTGCTATCAATCATTCATATGATCCCACTGAGTGGGAATTTGCCATCATCTATATAGGAGATGTGCTGAGTTTTACTTTTTCATTCTTTTACAGAGATGGGATTGGGAAAAGACAATATAAAGAAGGTTTCAGGGCTCGGTGCCCATAGCGTAGTGGTTATGGCGCCAGCCACACACATCAAGGGTGGCAGGTTCAAAACTGGCCCGGGCCAGCTAAACAACAATGACAACTGCAATAAAAAATAGCTGGACATTGTGGTGGGTGCCTGTAGTCCCAGCTACTTGGGAGGCTGAGGCAAGAGAATTGCTTAAGGTCAAGAGTTTGAGGTTGCCATGAGTTGTGATGCCACAGCACTCTATCAAGGGTGACATAGTGAGACTCTGTCTCAAAAAAAAAAAAAAAAAAAAAGAATGAGGTCAAGTGGAGCCGGCTGGAAGAGCAGAGGTCCTGGGAGTGAGAGGAGAGTAGGGCATCAGGCCTGTAGTTGCAGTGGATACTGGAGCTCAGGTGACGTGTCAGAGTGTCCCAGCTGCACACCCTGTGGTCACACACCTCTCACTGGAGAGCTCAGGAACAAGGAAGAAAATTCTCACACTCTGTGGGAATTAATTCAACCATCAGAACCAAACTTACATGTTTTCTTGATAAGTTTGGGGAGGGAGAAGTATGGTTTGTTCATCCAGGACTTTATAATTTACCTGTGTCAAACATCCACTAGCATCTTTCAATGGTAATAATAATAATAGCACTGTATCTTGGGTTTTGACATTGTATTTTTTTTTTTTTGAGACAGAGTCTCATTCTGTCCCCCTGGGTCGAGTGCAGTAGCATCATAGCTCACAGCAACCTCAAACTCTTGGGCTCAAGCGATCCTCTTGCCTCAGTTTTTCATTTTTAGTAGAGATGAGGGTCTCGCTCTTGCTCAGGCTGGTCTCAAATTCATGAGCTTAAGCAATCCGCCCATTTCGGCCTCCCAGAGTGCTCGGCCTACAAGGCATGAGCCACTGCACCTGGCCTGTTGCACTGTGCTGAACTCTATTATGTCATTAAACCTCCAAATAATTATATGAGGTAGATATGGGTATGATTATCTTTATTTTATATTTGAGAAATACTGGAGCTCAGAGAGATTAAGAGACTTTTGCAAGGCCACACAGCCAAGAGTGGCTTAGCCCAAGCTTATAAACTCTTAATCAAATTGCCTTTCCAGTAGGTCATAGCTCTAGAACTTTAAAATGTCAGCAGGTAGGGCAGGTTCAGTGGCTCATGCCTGTAGTCCCAGCTATTCCAGAGGCTGAGGAAGGTGATCCCTTGAGCCCAGGAGTTCAAGGCTGCAGGAGCTATGATCATGCCACTGCACTCCTGCCTGGGTGACAAGTAAAACCTTTCTTAAAAAAAAAAAAAAAAGTTACCAGTTGCTTGACCCATTTTGCATCATACAAATAAAGATTGTCAGGTAGGCTTGGCGCCCGTAGCACAGTGGTTGTGACACCAGCCACATGCACCAAAGAAGCCAGGTTCAAGCCTGGCCGAGGCCAGCTAAATAATAACAACTGCAACAAAAAACTGCCCGAGTTGTGGCAGGCTCCTGTAGCCCCAGCTACCTGGGAGGCTGAGGCAAAAGAATTGCTTGAGCCCAAAAATTTGAGGTTGCTGTGAGCTGTGACGCCACAGCATTCTACCAAAGGCGACATAGTGAGACTCTGTTTCAAAAAATAAAAACATAGGCTCGGCACCTGTGGCTCAAGTGGCTAAGGCGCCAGCCATGTACACCCAAGGTGGCGGGTTCGAATCCAGCCCAGGCCCGCCAAACAACAATGATGGCTGCAACCAAAAAATAGCCAGGCATTGTGGCAGGCGCCTATGGTCCCAGCTACTTGGGAGGCTGAGGCAGGAGACTTGCTTGAGCCCAGGAGTTGGAGATTGCTGTGAGCTATGATGCCATGGCACTCTACCCAGGAGGACAGCTTGAGGCTCTGCCTCAAAAAAGGAAAAAAAAACATAAAAGATTGTCAGGTAAAGTTTAAGCTGGGACACTTGCTTTTATCAAGAAAGGGAGAAGTGCTTTTTCTCACCAACTTATAGTTGAATTACTTATATTTTATAAAAATTTCCTCTTGGTGGCTCATGCCTGTAATCCTAATACTTAGGAGGCCAAGGCTGTTGATTGCCTGAGCTCACAGGTTTGAGACCAGCCTCAGCCACAGTGAGACCTCATCTCTAAAAATAGCCAGGCATTGTGGCAGGCATCTGTAGTGCCAGCTACTTGGGAGGCTGAGGCAAGAGAATTGCCTAAGCCTAAGAGTTTAAGATTTCTGTGAGCTATGACACCATAGCACTCTACCAAGGGTGACAAAGTGAGGCTGCCTAAAAAAACCAAATTTCCAGGTGGCACCTGTGGCTCAGTGGGTAGGGCGCCGGCCCCATATACCGAGGGTGACGGGTTCAAACCCAGCCCTGGCCAAACTGCAACAAAAAAAATAGCTGGGCATTGTGGTAGGCACCTGTAGTCCCAGCTACTCGGGAGGCTGAGGCAAGAGAATTGCCTAAGCCCAGGAGCTGGAGGTTGCTGTGAGCTGTGATGTCACAGTACTCTACTGAGAGTGATAAAATGAGACTCTGTCTCTATTAAACAACAACAACAACAACAAATTTCCTCCCAAACTGCGTTTAAATAAAGATAAAGTTAAGAAGAACAGCTTCAACCACAAGAAAACGCATTATTAATACCTGAACGTGGGCTTGTTCTGCATTGCTGTCTAACCATGGCTCTGCTGCAGGTGCAGGTTCTGTGACACAAAAATAAGGGCTCTTAGGGAAGGTGGGCTCTGTTGAGCTATGTAAGTACAGAGGTGGCAGGAAGTGGAGACCTTTATGAGGAAGTGTGACTACGAGCCTCCTTTGAGAAACTAAAAATGATTAAAGAAGGTAAGGGCATGAGAGCTTTTTTAAATTTCAAAATATTAAGGGGGCACAAATGTTTTTGTTACTTGGGTATCTCTTTTTTTTTTTTTTTTGAGACAGAGCCTCAAGCAATGTGTGTCATTTATAGCACTAAGTATAATCACCTAACACATATTAGACCGGTTTTCCTTATTGAATAAATGCATGGATGTAATAACCACGTGACTAGTATCCTTTTTTTTTTTTTAGAGACAGAGTCTCAAGCTGTCCCCCTGGGTAGAGTGCTGTGGCTCACAGCAACCTCCAACTCCTGGGCTCAAGCAAGTCTCCTGCCTCAGCCTCCCAAGTAGCTGGAACTACGGGCGCCCGCCACAACGCCCAGCCATTTTTTGGCTGCAGCCATCATTGTTGTTTGGCGGGCCGGGGCTGGATTCGAACCCGCCACCTTAGGTGTATGTGGCTGGCGCCTTAGCCGCTTGAGCCACAGGTGCCAAGCCGGGTATCTCTTATAATGCATAAGTGGCAGGGAGGGGCTTAGTGTGCCCACCATACAAATGATGTTCCTTGTATCCAATGGGTAGGCTTTTATCCCTCCCTTCTGCCCCCTTCTTGATTTCCTCTGATTCTTACATATCTTTGTGCCTATGAATGCTCACTGGTAGTTCCCAGTTATTAGAGAGTACATGTGGTGTCTTTTATTCCCAAGATATTTCCCTTAGATAATGGTCTCCAATTCCATCCAAGTTGCTGCAAAAGTTATTTAAGGACTTGAGAATTAAAAGGAAGAGTTTTCTTGGGGTTGTTTGTCTTTTTTTTTTTTTTTGAGACAAATCCTCATTTTGTCACGCTTGGTAGAGTACTGTGGCATCATAGCTCACAACAACTCAAAATCTTGAGGTCAAGCGATTCTTTTGCCTCAGCCTCCCTAGTAGCTGGGACTACAGGTGCCTGCCACAATGCCTGGCTATTTTTTAAGACGGGCTCTCCCTCTTACTCTGGCTAGTCTCGAACTCCAGAGCTGAGGCAATCCACCAGCCTTGGCCTCCCAGAGTGCTGGGATTACAGGCATGAGCTTAAATGAAGGAACAGAAAAGACTTAGCCAATGAGAAATTTCTTTGTGTGTGTATGTATATGTGTTTGTTGATGATAAAATTGTTATACTTTTTCAAGCTTAGAGAAAAAGAGGATAGGAATAGAAAAGCTTAAAGAAGAAAATAGGAATCACTTCTGATCTCAACATTTGAAAATACCACTAAAACTGGGTGGCTTTCTTTCCAGAAATATCACTGTATACGTGGTTTAAAAAATATATAGTAGTGTGTAACTGCTTTTAAAAAAATAAGTTATATCAGAAGCATTTATCCCTCATTTCCCCATACATCTTCCCTTCAACAGGTTCCAACATCTCCTCTAGCACCTTTTTGGGGGAAACGCCCACACGTTTCTCTCTCCGCCTGTACTGGGTGGAGCGGCAAGTCGCCATAGCCTATGGGGCAGAAATTAGGGAGATCTGCCACACGGCGGCGCTGTGGTGCGGGGGGAAAAAAATCAGACCAGCGTCTGATTGGGCTTAGACTTTCATTGATTGAGACCTGTAGCAATTTCTTTCCAAAATCTGTTTCTTTCTTTCTTTTTAAAATAATGATAATAATAAAATACATTATTTTTAGAGACTGGGTCTTGCCCAGTCTCCCAAGCTGGAGCACAGTAGTACTCTCAATTCCCGGGCTCAAGCAGTCCTCTAAGCCTCAGGCTCCCAAATAGCTGGGATTACAGGACCCACATGCAGGGCTACATCTCAGTGTCTTTATCCAATAATTGAGGGCATTGGAGGAGGTGTGGTCAGGAAGTGAGTTTGGTGACTTGACTAAACTGAATGATCTTAACTTTCAAGCTTTCTTCCAGAGTCAAAAATGTTATTTGCAATTGTAGACACAAAACTCTTGGGAGAAACTATTTGTAAGCCAATAATTGATCATGCAAATTGAGAACCTTCCTTTGTTCCTCCCTCCTTCCTGCTCTTCCTGCTTTCTTTCCTTCTAAGATTGGAATTTCTTCATGTACTCCTGCTTCAGCCTCCCTTGTAGATAGCACTACAAGTGTAAGCCATCATGTCCAGCTGAGAACCATTTCTCTAAATAGAAATTAAGTTCCTGTGAGAGTCCTGCAAATTTCCACTGTGTTAGTTTTGTTTAGTGGGCCTTCGTACATTCTGCATAGATAATACACCATATTTTCTTTTTCTTTCTTTTTTAAATTTTTTCTTCTTCTTTTAATTTGTTTTTTATTTCAAATTAATATGATGGTACAAATTTTTAGGTTACATTGTTCTTACTTCCAGGGTAAAGTTCCATTTGTAGAAGAGCCCCTCCCCCAGGGGGTGTGTTATACACCCTCACAATGTGCACATTAGGTGACGCCTGCCCTCCCTTCTTCTGCCGATCATCCTCCCCCTCCCACCATACTAGACTATATTTGTGTTTTATTGTTCATATGAGCATGTAGTTGTTTATATATTGGTTCATATTAGTATGGAGTACATTGAATATTATTTATTTTTCCATTCTTGTGATACTTTACTAAGAAGAATGTATTTTAACTCCATCCAGGTAAATGTAAAATATGTAAAGTCTCCATCTTTTTTAATGGCTGAATAGTATTCCATGGTATACGTATACCACCGTTTGTTGATCCTTTCATGGGTCGATGGGCACTTAGGTTGCTTCCACAACTTGGTAGTTATGAATTAAGCTGCAGTAAACATTCTGGTGCAAATGTCTTTGTGGCAAAATGATTTTCGTTCTTCTAGGTAGATACCTAGGAATGGGATTGCAGTATCAAATGGAAGGTTGACTTTTAGGTCTTTGAGGATTCTCCATACTTCTCTCTAAAAAGGCTGTATTAGTTTGCAATCCCACCACCAATGTAGAAGTATTCCCTTCTCTCCACATCCATGCTAGCATCTGGTGTTTTGTGACTAATGTGGGCTAATCTTGCTGGGGTTAGCTGATATCTTAGAGTGGTTTTGATTTGCATTTCTCCACCAGATATTTTCTTTCTTTTCTTTTTTTTTTTTTAGAGACAGAGTCTCACTCTGTCGCCCTTGGTAGAGTGCGGTTGTGTCACAGCTCACAGCAACCTCCAGCTCTTGGGCTTAGGAGATTCTCTTGCCTCAGCTTCCCAAGTAGCTGGGACTACAGGTGCCTGCCACAATGCCTGGCTATTTGTTTGTTGCAGTTTGGCCAGGGACGGGTTTGAACCTGCCACCCTCGGTACACGGGCCGGTGCCCTACCCACTGAGCCCCAGATGCCACCCTTTCTTTTCTTTTTTTTTAGAGAAAGAGTCGTACTTTGTCACCCTCAGTAGAGTACTATAGCATCATAACTCACAGCAACCTCCAGCTCTTGGGCTTAGGCGATTCTCTTGCTTCAGCCTCCCGAGTATCTGGGACTACAGGTGCCTGCCACAATGCCTGGCTATTTTTTTGTTGCAGTTTGGCCTGGGCTGGGTTTGAACTCGCCACCCTTGGTATATGGGGCCAGCGCCCTACTCACTGAGCCACCGGCGCTGCCCCAGCCCACCAGATATTTTCATTAGAGAATTCCTTTTGAGAGAGACAAGGCGGTGCTATTTTCTTTCTTTCTTTTTTTTTTTTTTTTTTGGCCGGGGCTGTGTTTGAACCCACCACCTCCGCATATGGGGCCGGCGCCCTACTCCTTTGAGCCTCAGACACCGCCCAAGGAGGTGCTGTTTTCACTTTAAAGATGAGCAAACAGTAGGGTGACCAGACTTCCCGATTTTGGCGGGATAGTCCGGCTTTTCAACAATTTGTCCCACGGCATTTTTAAAAAGTCCCGATTTTTGGAAAGAATGCAGGAACGGGTTGGAGAACAAGAAGGGAATATATGGTTTTCGGCCGCCATATGGCTATTTTGCCAAAATATGAGTTTTATGTTATTTTTGTTAATTTTATAATGTTAAACTGTAATAAATAATTGCTGAGAAGTGATTATCGAGAACTGCTTAACAAAGTTTGCATTGTTGTCAGGCCCTGCCTGCCCTGTCCCCTACTGTGTCCCCTGCCCCTGTACGCCCCACGGCCATGTTGTCCTGCCTTACAGATGTTAAATCTGGTCACCCTAGCAAACAGGCTCAGAGAGGTTAAAAGACTTGTCCAGTGTCTCATGAATCCAAGGGCTCTAACTCTCCAGCAATTGCTCTTTCTGCTCCTATATAGCATATAGTGTTTTAATATCACTCAGACTACTCAATTAATTACATTATTAGAAAAAGCCTCACAAGCAATGTAAAAGAATTGGGGTGATTCAGGTTAGATAAGAGAGGGCCGTGTAGGATGGGCTGTAGGCATGACATTTCTGTAGCTCAGTTTCATATCCGAGTACTTCCTTCCTTTGGATTAGATCTGAAATCTTCCCACAGGGTATATTGATTTCCTGGACAAAGAAATTTAAGGCCCGTGGAGTTCAAGACACAGATGTAGTGAGCCGCCTGACCAACGCCATGAAAAAACACAAGGTGAGGAATTCACCTCAGTGTGGGCAGTTCTCCAAGTCCTGGGTCCTTTCTTGTGGGGGGTGGGGTGGGGGTGGGGGTGGTGGTGGGGGGGTGGGGGTGGTGTCTCATACTGTGCCTGCCTGGAGGGAGACTCAGGGATGGAGTGGTTCTTAGGGGAGGTCCCACTGTAGTACAGATGTGGCCAATTGGGATAAACCCACCAGTAGTCTTGCTATGTGGGGCATGAACTGAAAGCTGGCCTGGCACTTCCCTGGGCCTCCCGGCAGCTAGATGCTGTGTACAACCCCCTCCCTCCTCTCTGAGGCAGCAGAGATCCCTTTCTAGTCTGTTTTCTATTCACTAAATATCTCCATTTGTTGAATATATTTTATAATAATTTAAATAACTGCAAAAAAAACTTGCTGCTTGCACAACAAGTTCGCAAATAAACCCAAATTGCTTGTTACTCTGACAGTAGGGGACATATTTTGCTACATACCCTTCCAGTCTTTTTTCTGTTTAAAGCTGGGATCATATTCTTAGGTAGTTTGCATTTTTTCTATTATTGTTTTCACCCTATATTTATTTTTTTAAGATCCAGGATCTTGCTAGGTTGCCCAGCCTGGAATGCAGTGGCTCTTCACTGGCACAATCACAGCTCACTGCAGCCTGGAACTACAGGGCTTAAGTGATCCTCCACCCCAGCCTCCCAACTCGCTAAGACTCTAGGTGCACACCAGCAGCCCTGCTCTCATTTTACTTTAAAATGTTCCTCTAAACCGTGGGAGATTTTGCTGCAGTAACCCAGCTGACTGGTAGAACAGGAAGCCGGGGTGCTGCACACAGTGAGGACTTGGCTTGAGGCTGTGCTGACGTCCCTAGGACCAAGACTTTGATGTTTTCTTATGGAAATGCCATTGCTCATAATAAATGTGCTTTCCTCAGTGTCCTTTCAGGGTCCCTCAAACAAGAGCTGAAACACAGCTATTCAGGAGGTGGAGGCCGGAGGATCACTTGAACCCAGGGGTTCAAGTTTGCAATGAGCTATGGTGATGCCACTGCACTGGGGAGAGAGAAAAACCCTGTCTCTTAAAAAAAGAATAAGGTGGTGCCTGTGGCTCAAAGGAACAGGGTGCTGGCCCCATGTGCCAGAGGTGGTGGGTTCAAACCCAGCCCCTGGCCAAAAACTGCAAAAAAAAGAATAAATAATTTTTCTTTTTTTGAGACAGAGTCTCATTCATTTGCCCCAGGAGAGTGCCATAGTGTCGTACCTCACAGCAACCTCAAACTCTTGGGCTCAGATAATCCTCTTGCCTCAGCCTCCCCAGTAGCTGGGATTACAGGCACCTACCACAACACCCAGCTATATTTTAGAGACAGGGTCTTGCTCTTGCTCAGTCTGGTCTTGAATTCCTGAGCTTAAGCAATCCACCCGCCTTGGCCTCCCAGAGTGCTGGATTAGAGACATAAACCACTGTGCCTGGTCAGTAAATACAAATTTTTAAAGACCAAAAAGTCAAGGGCTAGGATCCTGGCCGTCTGCCTCTCATTTCCTCCCACAGAGGTCTTCACACAAAGCAAGAGTTTGGTTCCCCTCTTCAGCTCCCACTGACTCTGTCTCTGACCTTGAACCTTGCTAAAGGCGTTGTTCCTTCCAGGCAGGCTTTCACTCCCTCTGGGGAAAAGATGCAGGGAAACTCCTTCTTCCCACCCTCTGATGCCCTCTGGCCTTGTGTCCAGCAGGACATGGATGTGGACATCCTAGCCTTGGTCAATGACACCGTGGGGACCATGATGACATGTGCCTATGACGATCCCTACTGTGAAGTTGGTGTCATCATTGGTAACTTAATTGGACTTGTTTTTGAGGGATATGGGAAAGGGGATGTTTTGGGGGCTTAGTTTCTGCAAACTCTTAGTAAATTCTGTGGGAAGGGCACTGACTCTATTTTGGAGACGCAACATTAGAAAATGGAAAATCAATACATTGCTTCCTTCATTTGATCGTCTATTTTGAGAGTATTTGCTGAGTGCCCCTTGTGTGACAGACCCTGGGTTCACACAGACCCTGTGCTCCCGAAGCTTTGGTGGGGAGTCTGGGAGAGGTCAAAGAAACCTAAACTGGAAAGATAATTTGGGGCGGCAGTTAGTGAAATAAAGAACACAAAGCAAGGTGATGTGAGTGAGGGTGGGGCCAGGCGGTCAGAGAAGCCTCTCTGAGCAGGGACCTCAGTGACCAAAATACACAAGTGGAAGGAGTCCCCAAAAAAGAAAGAGGAAGCCTGCAGCCTCCGAGATGAGAAGGAGCCGGGTAGTGCCCAGGGAAAGGCTGGATGCTGGTAGAATCGAGTGAGTGCAGGCTGAAGGTAGTAGGTGACTCAAGTCAGAGAGAGTGGGCATCCTGGGCTGATCACACAGATGTGAGACTCTGTGCCTGGGAGGTCAGCAGCTTGTACCCCGAGGGAGGCAGGAAGGCATTGGAGGACTTTGGGTGGGGGATGGAAAAAGGGATGTGCATTTTAAGAAATCCATTTTGGAGTGGTGCCTGTGGCTCAGTGAGTAGGGCTCCGGCCCCACATACCAAGGGTAGTGGGTTCAAACCCAGCCTTGGCCAAAATTCAACAACACCAAAAAAAGAAATCCATTTTGGCTGCTATGTGGAGAGTTGGTCATTGGGGACGACAGTGGAAGCAGGTGACCAGTCAGGAGTCCATTTTGGACTGTGAGGTGAGATGTACTGGAGACCAGTGAGGTCATGGGCAGTGGGGTGCCCAGTGGGTGGTCTCCATTCCTCGCTGGGAGAGGCTGTGCAGGATGAAGGGGAAGACAGGTTGAGGTACAACCAAGCCAAATTGCTCTGACTTCCAGGTTGTTCTTAAATATCCTTTTTCCTTTTTTTATTCCTTCACCCGTATTGGGGGAAGTTTTCTGAATTGCTTTTTTTTTTTTCTTAAGATAATCTTACTCTGTCACCCTGAGTAGAGTGCTGTGGCATTATAGCTCACAGCAACCTCATACTCTTGGGCTTAAGCAATCCTCTTGCCTCAGCTGCCCAAGTAGCTGGGACTCCAGTCATGCACCACTATGCCTGCCCAGCTAGTTCTTTGGTACCACCCCTCAGAATGGGACAGGTGCTTGCCAGTCATGGCGTCAGCTGCTGTGTGTCCACGGTGTGTCTGTGTTTGTGGCTGTGTCTCCTAACCCACAGACTGCATGCCAGGCCTGAACAGTGCACACTTTCTTGAGTGAAGCTTTTTTCCAAATATGACGTTACTGTCTGCCTTTTGACATTTGTCATTTTTCATGTTGGCATTTAAAATACTCGGGCCAGAGTATTTGCCAGAAGAAGATGCTCAAAAAAGAAAAAAATTCTTTAAACAGCTTTTTTTTGGACAGAGTCTAACTTTGTCACCCTTGGTAGAGTACTATGGTGTCATAGCTCACAGCAACCTCAAACTCCTGGGCTCAAGTGATTCTCTTGCTTGGGCCTCCCAAGCAACTGGAACTACAGACATCTGCTAACAACACTTGGCTATTTTTTAGAGATGGGGCTGCTCAGGCTGGTCTTGAGCCCCTGAACTCAGATAATCTATCCATCTCCGCCTCCCAGAGTACTAGGATTACAGGCATGAGCTCCTATACCTGACCAAAACAGCTTTATTGAGGCATAAAAAAATCTTCTTGTGTACAATTCAACGACTTTCAGTAAATTTACAGTTTTGTAACCATTGCCACAATCCAATTTTAGGACATTTTTATCAATCTCAAAAGATTCCAAAAACATCATCCCCGTGTGCAGTCCTTCCCCAGTACTCAAGCTTTTGAGGCACTTCCTTGGAGAGAAGAGTTTGAATAATGAATGTTGCTGTTTTAGGTGACAGCTAATCACTGTCAGAGACAAGGATGTAGCTTATGCGAGGAGCCATTTCTGGCAGCCATAAGTAAAGAATATTTTTAGTATCAAACAGAGAGGAAGCGAAGTAACTTAGGGAAAGAATTTAAAAAATTACTCTGAGTTGCCATGTTTTGTCTTTTCTCTTAAAATCTATTTACAAGGTTAGCTTAATTTATCCTCCCCTTGTGAGTGTGCTTTGTGAGCTCTCTACATATTCATGAGGGACTTCTTCACAGTCAACTCCATTCATAACAGCAAATTATTAACACACTGAGAAGCGCAGACTTGACATGTCAGCTTTATTCCGCATGGACTTGGGGCTTGCCAAAGCTGCTTCCCTCAGTGAGAACCAGCCCCAGAGTGAGTCAAAGGCACTTTGTGGTCTGTTCAGGAGGACTCTGGGCGGTCAAGAGTTCTCTGTCTCTGCCCAGCTGGGAGCCAGCTGTCTTTGCGTATCATCTGCCATCCCTTGTCCAGGCACTGGCACCAACGCCTGCTACATGGAGGACATGAGCAACATCGACCTGGTGGAAGGCGACGAGGGGCGGATGTGCATCAACACGGAGTGGGGGGCCTTCGGGGACGACGGGGCCCTGGAAGACATACGCACCGAGTTCGACAGGGAGCTGGACCTCGGCTCGCTGAACCCGGGAAAGCAACTGTGAGTGTGCGATTGCCACGGCCGTCACTCAGGTACCCCCTCTGCCTAGGAGGTGCTCTAGTGACTAGTTACCCATCACCATGAGTTTACAAGGCAAGGTTTGTCCTGCAATATCATTTGACAAATGCGGGAATTGAAGCCAAGGACACTGAGTGATTCCTCCTCGGTCGTAACCCAGTTCTGTAATAATTCGGTCAATGTTTCTGGAGACCATGGTTGCACACCAGGAACTGAAGGTGAGGCTGTGAATCCAGTGATACGGGTCCTGCCCTCTTGCAGCCTTCAGATAAGTGGCCACAGAATTCCTCAGGTTTGCGTTTCCGTGGCCCAGGCACCCTGCGTTCTCCAAAGGCTCTCACACAGCAGGTGGTGGCCAGGACAGGGCCGTCTCTCCCGTGTGCTGTCCACGTGCCTCAGGTCCTTCGCCAGGTCTCATCCCACACACACCTGCAGTCTGGTGACTCTTTAGGTATTGGCCCCGGCGCTTTCTCTGCAGGCCGAGCTCCCTGAAGGCAGGCCACACGGTCGACCTCTCTTTCCTTTCTACACACAGGGTCTTGCACATTATTGCAGCTCATTAGCATTTGTCAAATTTAAAAAGGCTTTTTAAATTTTAAACTAATTCAGACATTTTCTGAGACAGAGTCTTATTCTGTTACCCTGAGTAGAGTGCCTGAGCTCAAGAGATCCTCTTGCCTCAGTCTCCTGAGTAGCTGGGCCTACTGGTGCCCACCGTGATGCCAGGCTAGTTTTTCTATCTTTCTTTTTTTTGTTGTTTTTTTTTTTTGAGACAGAGCCTCAAGCTGTCGCTATGAGTAGAGTGCCGTGGCATCACAGCTCTCAGCAACCTCCAACTCCTGGGCTTAAACGATTCTTTTGCTTCAGCTTCCAAATAGCTGGGACTATAGATGCCTGTCATAATGCCTGGCTACTTTTTGGTTGTGGTTATGGTTGTTTGACAGACCCGGGCCAGATTTGAACCTGCCAGCTCTGGTGTATGTGGCTGGTGCCTTAGCCGCTTAAGCTACAGGTGCCAAGCCTAGTTTTTCTTTTTTTTTTGAGACAGAGCCTCAAGCTATCACCCTGGGTGGAGTGCTGTGGCATCACAGCTCACAGCAACCTCCAACTCCTGGGCTCAAGCAATTCTCCTGCCTCCGCCTCCCAAGTAGCTGGGACTATAGGCACCCACCACAACACTCGGCTATTTTTTGGTTGCAGCCGTCATTGTTGTTTGGTGGGTCCGGGCTGGATTCGAACCCGCCAGTTCAGGTGTATGTGGCTGGTGCCTTAGCTGTTTGAGCCACAGGCGCTGAGCCTAGTTTTTCTATTTTTCATAGAGCCAGAGATTTGTTCTTTCACAGGCTGGTCTCAAACTCCTGAGGTCAAGCAATTCACCCACTTTCACCCACCTTGGCCTCTCAGAATGCTAGGATTATAGGTGTGAGCCTGGCTAACTAATTCAGACTTATAGGAAAGTGCAAAAATAGTATAAGGTTTCCCACACCCCTTTCACTCAGATGCCTTAAATAAATAGTAACACACACTCTCTGTGTGTTTGTGTTTGTATGTTTATGCATATGCTCATGTACACATGTATGAAATTGTTTTCTCTGAACCATTTGAGACTAAGTTGCAGGCATAATGTGCCTTTATCCCTAAATGCCTCAGGATGTATTATCTGAAAATAAGAACATTCTCTTACATAACTATACTACAGTGATCAACATTAGGAAATTAACACTTAACCGTTTCTAACATATAACTTACAGATGTTATTTAAAATTCACTCAGCTGCCTTAGTGTGTCTTTTATAAAAAATGGAAAGAAAGTAAATGTCGTGATCGGAACTCCCATCCCAGGTTACATTTTGCTGCCATGTCTCTTAACCTCCTTTAATCTGGGGCAGTTCCTTACTATCTCTCTGTTTTTCATGATGTTGAAGCATACGGGCCACTCTTTTTTTTTTTGAGACAGACCCTCCACCTTTACCCCTAGGTAGAGTGCTGTGGCATCACAACTCACAGCAACCTCCAACTCCTGGGCTTAAGTGAGTCTCCTGCATCAGCCTCTCAAGTAGCTGGGACCACAGGTGCCTGCCACAAGGCCTGGCTATTTTTTGGTTGCAGCCGTCATTGTTGTTTGGCAGGCCTGGACTGGATTCAAACCTGTCACCTTAGGTGTATGTGGCTGGCACCTTAGCCACTTGAGCCACAGGCGCCGAGCCACAGGCCACTCTTGCTACAAATGTCCCTCAGTCTGCACTTATCTGATGTCTCTTCATGCTTAAATTCAAGTTACGCATTTTTGGCAGGAATGTAACACACAAGTGTGTCCTTTCCTGGGCATCATATCAGGAAACACATGACACTTGTCAGTTCCATTACTGGGAATGCTACTTGGAATCATTAGTTAAGGGGATACCTAACAGTTTCTCTAGCAGAAGGTTATTCTTCTTCCCTTTGTTTTGAGTAAATACCTGGCAAAGAGATATTTTGAGACTATGTTAATATCCTGTTCCTCATCAGGCTTTCACTCACTAGTTTTAGCATCCATCGATCCACTGGTGAATTTCTAAACCTGTCACTCCTACTATGATAATTAGTTGTTATCATACTGTAAGGAAGAGCTTTCCTATCTCCTCAATTTATTTATTTATTCATTTATTTATTATATTTTATAGAGACGCGGTCTTGCTCTGTTGCCCAGGCTAGAGTATAGTAGTGCAGTCATAGCTTGCTGCAGCCTCAAGCTCCTGGGCTCGGGTGATTGTGAGTCTCTTCAGCCTTCCTAGAAGTTAAGACTACAGGTTCACACCACCATGTTCAGCTAATACTTCTCATATTTTGTAGAGAGAGCATCGTACTATTGCCCAGGCTAGTCTTAAATTCCTGGCCTCAGGAGATTCTCCTGCCCTGGCCTCCCAAAGTGTTGGGATTACAGGCGTGAGCCACTGCGCCCGCCTCCTCCATTCATCTATATTAGTATGGAATCAAGAGTTCTTTTTTTATTTAGTAGGTTCTAATTTCTTGATTAGAAATTAGATGCTTTAGGGTGGTGCCTGTGGCTCAGTGGGTAGGGTGCTGGCCCCATACACTGAGGGTGGCGGGTTCAAACCTGGCCCCAGCCAAACTGCAACAACAAAAAAAATAGCTGGGCCTTTTGGCGGGCGCCTGTAGTCCCAGCTACTCAGGAGGCTGAGGCAAGAGAATCGCCTAAGCCCAGGAGTTGGAGGTTGCTGTGAGCTGTATGATGCCATGGCACTCTACCGAGGGCGATAAAGTGAAAGAAAGAAAAAGAAATTAGGGCGGCACCTGTGGCTCAAAGGAGTAGGGCGCCTGCCCCATATGCTGAAGGTGGTGGGTTCAAACCCAGCCCCGGCCAAAAACTGCAAAAAAAAAAAAAAAAAAGAAATTAGATACTTTGGCTTGGCGCTTGTAGCACAGTGATTATGGCGCCAGCCACATACACTGACAGTGGCAGGTTCGTACCCAGCCCAGGCCAGCTAAACAACAATGACAACTGCAACAACAACAAAAGAAATAAGATGCTTAATTTTTTGTCAGATTTGGCCAAAATAAGCCCTTTCAAGTTGGCTCCTATGTCTTTCGACACGTTCCATCGCCCTTTAAGTGCTTCCTTATTTTCTGGCACAGTTGGTATTCCAGGCTTATCGGGCACTTGCCCAGCCCCAGCCATGCAGTCAACCATTTTGCCAAGACATATTGGTGAATGTTAGGCACTTCCTAAGAGGCAAACCCTAGAACTGCCCACCTGTAAAACACATTTATGCTTTGGCAGTACCTGCTGTGAGCACACCCCCCAGGGCAGTGGTGATCTAGGGCAATCACTGCCCAAGGACATACTGTCCATTTTATAGATTGTATCATCTTCATTAATTTCCAATGCACTGAAAGTAAATTCCAATCCCCTAAATTCAACCTGAATTTTTTTTGATTGGCTTGTTTCTTCAATGTCCTTAGACTTTTTATAGTGAACTATATAAACTTGGTTATGAAATAGATTGTCTTTGATTTTGTGTCTTATTGTGTTTGGAGAATAAAATTTACATTGAATAGTTTACCCAGGAAACAAGTGGCAATTGTTTGCTGCGTGCACACTGAGTGCAGGTGTCAGGGAACTTCAGGGATATTTCGTCCACATGCCTGTCTCCACGGACACAGCATATTTCTCTCTCGAACAGAAGCTTGATGTAGTTGCTGGAAGCATCTGAATGTGGAACTGGATTTGTCATGCCATGGCTGGGTGATCTGGGGGAAGTACCTGAAGTCTGTGAGGTTCAGATTCCATATGCCAACGTGTGAATGGCAAGAATGGTACCCCCAGGGCCAGGGTGATTTAGATAAAGACTCTTACAATGCAGTGCCTTGCTTTTGGAAGGGATCTTAGACCTTCTTTAGCTCAGGCCTCTCCTTTTATGGGCAAGTCGAGTGCAGTTCAGAGAGCACAGTATCTTTAGGGTACACCAAATTGGGGCTGGACTAGGGCCTCCCCATCCCTGGCGCAGCCCTCATGCTGCCCATGCTCCAGTGTGACTCCTGCTCTTTGGGAAATGATGCTGCATAACCAAAGGGGTTGCTTCTACTGATTTGTTCACCATATCACAGGTTCGAGAAGATGATCAGTGGCCTGTACCTGGGGGAGCTTGTCAGGATCATCTTGCTGAAGATGGCCAAGGCTGGCCTCCTGTTTGGTGGTGAAAGATCCTCCACTCTCCACATTAAAGGAAAGATTGAAACGCGGCACGTGGCTGCCATGGAGAGGTAAGCAGCAACTGGGCCTCTTCCACCTTGACCCTGCAGAGGGTTCAGATGGGTGGCCAAGGTGTGGTAGGCTTGGGGTAGGGGAACAGAAACAGGGACCTGGGCATGGCTACAGGTGGGTTAGCAATTTCTGCCTTGATTCAGATGGAACATTCTTGTTGGTTTCATTGACCAGGGACTCTGTAGTCAGGGGGCCACCCTCTCCCTGTATTTTGTTGCCTTTTTCCTAAAGAGGTGATTTGTAACTTTATTTAGGGTCACAGATCCTTTTGAGGACTTTATTTGGATTCTGGACCCTTTACACAGAAAATGCACACTTGCACACAGTTTTGCTTACAATACAGGGCATCCTTGGAGCCCTTAAAGCTCCTGTGTGGAATCCTGCTATCACAGAGCCTTCTCCTCTGCTTCCACGGGGGACTGGCTCTGGGTTTGGTGATTCCAGGCTGTATGCATAGGTCCCTGGAATGGGGAGCTAGCTGACTGGTGAAGGTAGTTGGCTCAGTCAGCTCAGGGTTCTTCAGGCTTAGAAACCCTGGCATTGCCCTGAGCTTTGTACTCAGTTTAGATTCTGAGCTCAGCAGAGTGGCACTGACCCCAGGACTCTGTGTTTATACAGAGCTTGTCAGAGATGGAATTTCTGTGAAAAGTGTTATAGCTAGGATGAGTAAAAGTGTGGATGCTATGATCTAAGTGCTTGAGTTCAAATCTTGGCTCTAGCACTTAGTAGCTGTGCAATCATGGACAAGTTATATACCCTCTCTGTGCCTCACAGCCCTCATCTGTATTAGAGTAATGATAGTACTTTCCCCAGTATTGCTGTAAGGATTAAATGATACATGTAAAATCCTTAGACAAGTACCTGGCACATAGGGAGTGCTCGATAAATGGTGGCTGCTGTTATCAATGTTGATATTGTTATTATATCACTATGTGCCAGCCTATTTATTTTCACAATCCTGGGAGGTGAGAGAGCTGGCTCCCTCAGGAAGATACTCATGGGATGGAAAAGAACTGTAAGAACTGTTCTCTCATTCCTGTCCCCTGGCCAGGTACAAAGAAGGCCTCGCCAACACAAGAGAGATCCTGGTGGATCTGGGCCTGGAGCCATCCGAGGCCGACTGCATTGCCGTGCAGCACGTCTGCACCATCGTCTCCTTCCGCTCGGCCAATCTCTGTGCAGCGGCCCTGGCAGCTATCCTGACGCGCCTTCGGGAGAACAAGAAGCTGGCGAGGCTCCGGACCACGGTGGGCGTGGACGGAACTGTCTACAAGATACACCCTCAGTGAGTGTCACCTACCAGCCCATGCCCCACAGAGGAGTCTTCCCAGAGCAGCGTCCCCAGTCCTCTCTGGACTGTACTGCTTATACTGAGTCGACCACCTCTTACTGGTTCTGAGATTACAAGAGAAAGGGTGAATCCAGGGCCCACATTCATCTAGCTGGCTGGCTTGCTCTTGGGAATCACTCTTAAGGAAATACTCTAGCCAGGCATGCTGGCTCTAGTCTAACCTGTCCCAGAGCTCTGGGAGGCTGAGGCAAGGGGATTGCTTGATGCCAGGAGTTCAGAGTTCAAGACTAGTCTGGGCAACATAATGACACAGACTCTACAAAAAACTTAAAAATTAGCTAGGTGTAATGACACATATCTGTAGTCCTAGCTACTTAGAAAGTTGAGCCAAGAGGATCACTTGAGCCCAGGAATTCAAGGTTATGGTGAGCTATAATGGTGACACTGCACTCCAGCTTGGGTGACAGAGTGAGACCGTACAGAAAAAAAGAAAAAGAGAAATATACTGCTAAATAGTGCCCTTGCCCTGCCCAGCGGTGCCATCTCCTCCTATCATCCCTCCTCCACCCAACAAATAAAGGCGGGGCTCTGGCTGGGCAGGACTCCAGGACCCAGTCCATGGCCGTCCTGAGCCTGTTTCTGTTGGCCAAGCCTGACCTTTATGATTGCTAAATGTTTTGCCACCACCCCTGCCTTCAGGTACCCAAAGCGCCTACACAAGGTGGTGAGGAAACTGGTCCCAAACTGTGATGTCCGCTTCCTCCTGTCAGAGAGTGGCAGCACCAAGGGGGCCGCCATGGTGACCGCAGTGGCCTCCCGTGTGCAGGCCCAGCGGAAGCAGATTGACGAAGTGCTGGCTCTGTTCCAGCTGACCCGAGAGCAGCTTGTGGACGTGCAGGGCAAGATGCGGGTTGAGCTGGAGTATGGGCTGAAGAGGAAGACCCACCCACTGGCCACCGTCAAGATGCTGCCCACCTACGTCTGTGGGATGCCAGACGGCACAGGTGGGCAGGGCACAGCCCCCTTCTCTGAAGAGCTCCTGACAAACTTCTTGCCAGTTAGGTTTTTGGTTTTTAGAGCCTAGGATTCATGACCATAAGGGATTGTAGAGAGTAGGGTAGAAGGTTAGTACTCCTTTTTAACCCACTGGCCTTGGTTAGTCCAAGGCATTTGTAATGAAAAAAAATCTAAGTTATGTTACACGTGTGTGTGAGAGTGTGTATGCATGCATTTGTGTGTGTAGGTGAGAACATGAATGTACCCCGTGCTGTGAACAGACGGAAGGCCCAGAACCGTTCCCAGGAGCTCCCTTCTAGACACTCGCAGTTGTTTGGGCTTGTCTCCTGGCTGCTGCTCTGTTTTCTAGGCTTGGCTCATTTTCTCTCCTTTCATCACTTCTGTCTCTGACTTTTCCAACCCTGATCCTTCTCCTGGTCCTTGGTGTTCAGCCAAGAGAAGCCACTAAGTAGCGGAGTAAGTTCTTTAGACAAGTTATTTCACCTCTTTGCAGCTCATGAGTCTCTTCCAGAAATAATGACCTTAGTCAAATGCTTTACACCTTATCATTTGCTTTTGATCCTTTAATTTCATCTCATCCCCTCAGCCACTTTGTATGTTACTAAAGAGGGAACGGTTCCCGTTCATGGACGCCAAAACTGAGGCTCAGAGAGGTTAGGTGGCCTCCTCCACGGCGCAGGAATTGAGCCCAGGAATTCAAGGCTCCAGCTGTGGACTGGATCTCTTAACAACAGAGATCTTTTCCAGAGCCAACATGGGAAACAAAAACTGAGGACAGTAAAAGATACTCTTCAATTATTCATTATTTTATCTCTTGAATCCTTCTGCCTTCATTCCTCAGAGTTCCATTAAGCCCCTCCTCCGTGCCAGTCTGTCTAGGAGTGGCGTTCACAGTCTGTCGGGCTGGCGGACGGTGAGCAAATAAAGCCGTATGATGTCAGGTCATGACAGGTGCTGGGAAGACAAATTGAGCGGGATAAGGGGTCATAGAGATGGCTCTGAGAGACAGCTGTGAGAAATCCAAGGAACGGCAAAAAGACTAGTGTCTAGAATAGAGTGAGTGAGGCAGAGGGCAGGGTGAAAGTTCCTGTAGAACAGACTCAGTGGCCTCGAGGTATCAGAGGTGAGAGACTGGGCTTGGGTGGCCAGTGTGTGTGATAAAGGTAGGACTTGTTGGTTTCTTATGTGTCAGGTGGTGGTGTGGGGACCTAGGCCAGGGGAGGGAGCAGGAAGAATCATTTCATGCCTGGTAATGAGCAGTTCCTCTAGGGCCAGTGGTTCTCAACCTGTGGGTCATGACCCCTTTGTAACAATGAAAATACATCCTGGGCTCCACGCCTATGGCTCAAGTGGCTAAGGTGCCAGCCACGTACACCCAAGGCGGCGGGTTCGAATCCAGCCTGGGCCTGCCAAACAACAATGACAGCTGCAACCAAAAAATAGCTGGGTGTTGTGGTGGGCACGTGGTCCCAGCAACTTGGGAGGCTGAGGCAGGAGACTTACCTGAGCCCAGGAGTTGGAGGTTGCTGTGAGCTGTGATGCCATGGCATTCTACCCAGGGGGACAGCTTAAGGCTCTGTCTCAAAAAAAAAAAAAAAAAAAGGAAAATACATCCTGCATATCAGATATTCACATTACGATTCATAAGAGTAGAAAAATTACAGTTAGGAAGTAGCAATGAAAATAATTTTATGGTTGGGGGGTCACCACAACATAAGGAACTGTATTAAAGTGTTGCAACATTAGGAAGGTTGAGAACCACTGCTCTAGGCCACCAAGACAGGATGCAAACACCTTCCAGAGCCCCTTGCAGTCAGGGGAGCTTGGCCCAGATTCACTCTTGAGGGTTCCTTGAGTACAAGTATATCACATGTCCTCTGCCAGATAACTTACACCTGGATACAGTCACCTGGGGTACCCTAGAAGGATGTCAGAACTTAGGGCTGGAAGAGCCTTCAGAGGTCCAACCTCCTTACTGTAGATGAGGAAAGATGCAACCTGGCTCCTCTTGCTCAAGGCAAAAGGCATTTCTCAAAAATCCTAGACCCCTGGACTCCAGTTCAGGGCTCTTTTCATGGCAGCTTACTGGTGATGGTGTAGATAGTACCTGGGCCTTTGCTATAAAAGTGAAGGCCAGCTCGGCGCCTGTGGCTCAATCGGCTAAGGCGCCAGCCACGTACACCTAAGGTGGCGGGTTTGAATCCCCAGCCTGGGCCCGCCAAACAACAATGATGGCTGCAACCAAAAAATGGCCGGGCGGTGTGGTGGGCGTCTGTGGTCCCAGCTACTGGGAGGCTGAGGCAGGAGACTCGCTTGAGCCCAGGAGTTGGAGGTTGCTATGAGCTGTGATGCCATGGCATGCTACCCAGGGGGATAGCTTGAGGCTCCGTCTCAAAAAAAAAAAAAATGCTGGCATTATAATCACACCA
>CAUYQV010065340.1:0-12237 GCA_963574575.1 Galagoides demidoff | reverse complement strand
TTGCCCTGGGTAGAGTGCTGTGGCATCACAGCTCACAGCAACCTCCAACTCCTGGGCTCAAGCGATTCTCCTGCCTCTGCCTCCCAAGTAGCTGGGACTACAGCTGCCCACCACAACACCCAGCTATTTTTTGGTTGCAGTTGTCATTGTTGTTTGGCAGGCCCGGGCTGGATTCAAACCTGCCAGTTCTGGTGTATGTGGCTGGCACCTTAGCTGCTTGAGCTATAGGCACCGAGCCAAGGCATTTCTTTTTTAGGGAGTTTAATTGAAAGGGATGAGATGTAGGCATGGATGAGTTGACCCAACCGTGAAGTTGACCCTTTAACCCCTATCCTCACTCCTACCTGCCTTAAATTCTCTGATTATCGGAAGATCCATATTTTGTCACAAAAAATGATGGCCTAGGGATCATTTCCAAACAGTGAAACTGAGGGACCCTCCTCCCCCAAGCCTATGCCAATTCTTCATCCCTGTCCCCAGATCATGCTCTGGAAACTACCTCTGTGACCCTAAAAGTTTAGGAAGCAGAAGCCTCCAGTCCAGAGCACACCCTCCCTCCTTTTCCATGTAACACACACACATGCACACACAAGCACATGGACATGCACACGTACGCACACACACATACTGCTCTCCTGATCTAGAAGTGGGTGACTGGGGAAACAAGCATCTCTATGGTCAGCTGGGTGTGTGTGTGTGCCTCCAGTGTGTCACTGTGTTCATTTGTGTTAGTCTGTGTTCATTCATGACAGTGGCTATGCTGCGTGGGTAGGACTGTGTGTGCATGCATCATCCCTGTATTTGTCCATGAGTGTGTATGTCAGTGTGTTCCAGTCTCTCTGTGTGAGTGTCGTCCCCAACCCCCATCCCCCCCATCTCTAATTAGTGGTTTGGGGTTTGTTCCTTTTCCCTCCTGTTCCTTCCCTCAGCAGCGGGCGGGCGGCAGCAGCTTCAGCAGCAGCAGTAGCAGGAACAGCAGCCACCGAGCAGCAGCAAGGACTCTGGAGTCAGAGTAGGATTGTAGGATCAGAGCCTGAGTAGGAACAGGAGCACAGCTGGCCTGGGAGAAAAGAGGATTCCTCCCAGCACCCTCGGGCCACCCGCCCCGTTGCCAGCACTCTCCCTGCCAGACCTCCAGAGAGGAAACTCGGGACAGCCAGCCCCAGGTTCCCCAGGTACATGGGGAGCTCTTGGAGGGGTGCCCACAGATGCCTATGGGATTACTGTGGCGTGTAGGACACCTGGATCCTCCACGCCTTTAACCTTTCCCCTCAGCAGCTCCCAAGGAAGCCCTGACAACTTACCCATGTTCCTATCCTCCCTTCCTGTTTCCCACCCCTTCCCTGGGTGCCCCCTTTTCTCCTCTCCCTCCCAGATCCCTTCTTTGGGGAGCTCAGCAAATGGAGCAGGAAATTTGGACCCTCTGCCTCCCTCTCTCGCCCTCCTCATTGGATCCGAAGCCTTCTCCGCTGGGAAAGCTGTAATTAGAGGGTGGATCCCTACAGACAGAGAGCAGCCCCCCCACCCCCCAGCCCCCAGTCCCTTCTAACTTTAGATCTCTTCTCTCTCATTCTCCCATTCTCCCTCCCTCTCCCCTCTCCCTCTCTCTCCGGCTCGGCTATCTCCATCTGCCTGGCTCCTTGTGACCCGTTTCCCAGCCTCAGGATGGCGTCCTCCCTGCTCGAGGTAACTGCCCCCTCCTCGCCCCAGGAAACCAGCCACAATCTTCATGGTCCTAATTCCTGCCCTCGGAACTCACACAGACAGTAGCTGTGATGCTTGTCACTTTCAGGGGTCATTCTGATGAGGAGAGAGGAGTGGGGTCTGAGAAGTAGAGGTAGAGGGCAGGAGCAAAGGGATGAGAGAATAGGACAGGGGTCAGAGGGCAGTGCAAGGAGGTGGAGAGAGGACTAGGTCAGAAGAAGACTGAACCCCAAGGGTCAGCTAAGCACACTGACTGTGAGGAATGGAAAGGGATGGAGAAAGGAGGGGGAGGGGAGAATTGGGCCCAGGGGTGGGAGGTAGATAAACTGGCAGCGAAGACTGAAGGCAGAGAGGGCCTGCCACATGGGCATGGAGTAGCAACTGGGTACAGTTCTTTGGGGGTCTCATCTCTGTCCTGGGACTCCTAGCCTAAGCAGGCTCTTGTCTGGCTTGTGTATTAGAAAGGAGGAGGGCATGTGCATGTGGGAGGGCTGACCAGGGGAACTGAGCCCAGGCCTGAGAGGGAACCAAGGAGGAGGGACAGGGTCTGAGGCCGCCTGCCCAGCTCACAAATATTTAGCTTTCAGCCAAAGACAAACTCAGCTCTATTTTGGGAGTGGGAGGCTCCAGGGTGGACTGGGGCACTTCCCTTCTAGGCTGGGACCCCAGTATTCCTTGCCTCTGGTGCTGGGGATGAAGGGAACTAAGATACCATGAGAGTCAGGATTTGGGTTCTTGAGAAATCATTGACTGTACCAGGGTTTCTGGGGGACCCAAGGAATACAGCTGTAAAGGGAGGACCCATAGCCACTCAGGGCCTGAGTACTCCTTGCTTCTGGGTCTCTGACCCTGTTTCTCAGTATTCTTGGGTCCCCCACAAAGCCTCTATCTCTGTGGTCCCAGGTCACCCAAGCAGAAAGTCAAACAGAAAGCCAACTCATTCAACCTGTAGGAGAGGTGTGTATGAGCTAGAGCAGGAGTCTTTTAATACTCGTGTTCACTGGCCTGTGAGTGTTAGGGTACAGTTCAGTATGCCTGAGTGTAGGTAGCTTTGTGAGAGTACAGGGGTGTGTGTATAAACTGTCAGTCCAAGTGAGGAAAGATGAATGAGTAGGTTAGTAAGTTTGTGGCTGAGTTTTAGGGAATGGAATGCAAGCCAATGGGATGGACTCTGCGCCTCTTGTAGCCAGGTAGGGGTCTCTAAGGGTTGTACTATGTTCCCCACCTCCACTTCAGCGGGGGCAGATTGTCATCCTGTTGCCTCCCCAGGAGACTATTTTCAGTCATCGTCGGAACACTGTGGTCTTGGGGAAGCTGGAGGAATAAGATGCATGGAAATCCTGGGTCCACCCAGGGCAAGAGCCGTGTCAGTGGGGGTGGGCATCAAGCCAGCATTGCCAGCGTGGCACTAGTGCCTTGGGAGGGGCCTGCTGGAAAGACATGAGATTGGGGTAGTGCCTGGCAAGAGGAGTGTGTTGTAGAAGCAAGGCTTTCATGACCCCTCACTCCCTGTGAGCTGGGGATGCCCTCAACACAAAGGTACTCCGATTCCTCTAATCCCTCCATCTCTTTATCTAGTTGTGGGGTACCTAAGCCCTAAACCTCCTCCCCACCTCCCCAGGAAACCTTTTTTCTGGGATGGCTGGGTCCTTTGGCAGTAACAAGAACTTGGGATTTGGAGAGGGAGGCTACTGCTCCTTTGAGGGGAAGCTCACCTGGGCCAAGTGAGGTGTAGTAAAGGCAGGAGGGAGGAATGAGTGGGAGATGGTGGGAATGAAAAAAATGGGTATCTGGGAGAACTAAGAGATGGGAGGAAGCTGAGAAAGTAGACAACTGTAGCTAGGCATTGTGGCGGGCGCCTGTAGTCACAGCTACTGGGGAGGCTGAGGCAAGAGAATTACCTAAGCCTAAGAGCTGGAGGTTGCTGTAAGCTGTGACGCCATGGTAGTCTACCAAGGGCGACAAAGTAAGACTCTGTCTCTAAAGAAAAGAAAGTAGAGTGTGGCACCTGTGGCTCAAAGGAGTAAGGCGCCAGTCCCATATGCTGGAGGTGGTGGGTTCAAACTCAGCCCCGGCCAAAAACTGCAACAAAAAAAAAAAATAAGAAAAGAAAGTAGAGAACTGGAAACTGGGGTCTTGCTTGCTCAGAAACTAAGGCCAGCCTTCAGATGTATGGTGAGCATCTCCCTGGGAGGTTAGGCAGGGCAGGAAGAGGGAACATCTCTCTAGAAAGAAAGGACTCCCTTCCCTTGCTCTATATCTGGGAGGGACAGCTCCTGTCTTATTTTTTTTTCCCAAAGGTTTCCCTTCAATACTTTTTTCTTTTAAGGATGATGGATAGAGGAAGGTAATACATTTGATCAGGGATAGGGGCACATACTCAGAATCCTTAACCAGGACCTTCTCCCCTAATTCTCAGGATAGGGCAATCAGCACAAGAAGGAAACCGAGGCTGTGGTGAAACTTAGCCATGTGCCCAGCTCTTGGCCTCCAGACCTGTCTGAGTGGGTCTAGTGGGCCTTCTCCTTCCTTGCCCTCAGGGGCCCTGTGAGCCTCCACTCCCCAGGGCTGGGGTCTTCTGTTGGCCTGGGGCTGGCTGCCTTCTTTCACCCCTCCCCTCCTCCCCACAGCTGGGTGGGGTCCCTGGGCTTGGCTGAGGCCCCTGTGGCCACAGTGTGAGGGCCAGGCAGGGGACGGCGTCGGCGTTTTTAAAAATAAACCGACCGCAGGGAAACCATCGGAGCCGGGCTGGGCAGGAGGGGAGGGGGTGGTCAGGGGGGAGGAGAAGGGAGGAGTGGCCTGGTCTGGGGGTTTTCTGGGGCCCAGGACCATGGTGGTTTCTTTTAGGTGGGAAGTCTGTCTCTTCTTCCTCCTCCCTCTCTTTTCCTCTCACTTTTCCTTTGCTTTCCTAGCACAGTCTCTTTTCCATCACCTCTCCTTCTTTGTTTATTCTGCTTTTCTCTCTCTCCTTCCCTTTTGTCTTTTTACCTTTTTGCTGTTTTGGTCCCTGCCCATTTCTTTTTGTATTTAAAAAAAAAAAAATTTTTTTTTTTGAGACAGAGCCTCAAGCTGTCCCCCTGGGTAGAATGCTGTGGCATCACAGCTCACAGCAACCTCCAACTCCTGGGCTCAAGCGAGTCTCCTGCCTCCGCCTCCCAAGTAGCTGGGACCATAGGCGCCACCACACTGCCCAGCTATTTTTTGATTGCAGCCGTCATTGTTGTTTGGAGGGCACAGGCTGGATTTGAACCTGCCACCTTAGGTGTATGTGGCTGGTGCCTTAGCCACTTTTGAGTCACAGGCGCTGAACCTGTATTTGTTTTGAGACAGAGTCTCCACTCTGTTGTCCTGACTAAAGTGCTGTGGCATCATAGCTCACAGCAACCTCAGACTCCTGGGCTCAAATGATCCTCCTGCTTCAGCCTCCCTAGTAGCTGGGACTAAAGGTGCCTGGCACAATGCCAAGCTAATCTTTCCTTCCTTTCCTTCTCTTTCCTTCTCTCTCTCTCTCTTTTTTTTTTTTTTTTGACAGAGTTTCACTTTGTTACCTTCAGTAGAGTGATGTTGCATTATAGTTCATAGCAACCTCAAACTCTTGGGCTCAACAATTCTCTTGCCTCAGTCTCCAAGTAGCTGTGACTACAAGTACCCACCATAACACCTGGCTATTTTTATGGGTCTTGTTTTTGCTCAGGCCAGTCTCAAACCTGTGAGCTCAGGCAATCCATCTGCCTCAGCCTCCCAGAGTGCTAGGATTACAGGCATGAACCACCATGCCTGGCTTGGCTAATTTTTCGATATTTAGTAGAGATGGGGTCTCATTCTTGCTCAGGCTGGTCTCGAACTCCTAAGGTCTGTAGATCATCCAATCTTGGCCTCCTAGAGTTTTAGGACTGTGCCCATTTCTTTTTTTTTGAGAGGGAGCCTCAAGCTATCCCCCTGGGTAGAGTGCCATGGCATCACAGCTCATAGCAACCTCCAACTCCTGGGCTCAAGCAAGTCTCCTGCTTCCGCCTCCCAAGTAGCTGGGACTACAGGCGCCCGCCACAACACCGGCCATTTTTTGGTTGCAGCTGTCATTGTTGTTTGGCGGCCTGGGCTGGGGATTCGAACCCGCCACCTTAGGTGTATGTGCTTGGGGCCTTAGCCAATTGAGCCACAGGCGCCGAGCCGTGCCCATTTCTTTCTTTCTTTCTTTCTTTTTTTTTTTTTTTTTTTTGAGACGGAGCCTCAAGCTATCCCCCTTGGGTAGAGTGCCATGGCATCACAGCTCATAGCAACCTCCAACTCCTGGGCTCAAGCGAGTCTCCTGCCTCCGCCTCCCAAGTAGCTGGGACCACAGGCGCCCGCCACAACGCCGGGCCATTTTTGGTTGCAGCCATCATTGTTGTTTGGCGGGCCCCGGCTGGGGATTCGAACCCGCCACCTTAGGTGTACGTGGTTGGCGCCTTAGCCAATTGAGCCACAGGCGCCTAGCCAACATTATTTTCAATTAAATAAAGAAGTTCTCACTCATAAGTAGGAGCTAAAAAAGTTGATCTCGTAAATGTAAAGAGTATAATCATGTTTATTAGAGGCTGAAGAATGGGGGGACGTAGAAAAGGAGGTATAAGAGAGGTTGATTAACAGATAGAAAATTACAGCTAGACAGGAACTCTAAGTTTTAGTGTTCTGTGGCACTGCAGGGTGACTGTAGTTAACAATAATTTATTGTGGCTCAGCACCTGTAGCTTAATGATTAGGACACTGGTCACATACACTGGGGGTCTGGTGGGTTCAAACGGGGCTCAGGCCTGCTAAACAACAATGACAACTACTACAAAAAAATAGCTGGGCATTGTGGCAGGCACCTGTGTTCTCAAAAACAAAAAAACAATAATTTATTGTATACTTTCAAATAGCTAGAAGAGAGGATTTTTTTGATATGTTATATTTGTACATACAGTAGAACCTCTGTAAATTCATCACCCAAAGGACTATGACAAACTGGTCAACATATGGAGGTGGTCAACATAAGGAATTAGGCCTACTGTACTGCTGTGTACTTTCTTGTACAGTTCGTATTAGAGATTATTGTATGAAATCATACATAATTCAAAATACAGTAAAATCATACAGTACCATAAAAAAATCAATATTTACTATTTTCTTATGGTTGATTCATTTTCATTGTTGTTGTTGTTGTAATTTGGCTGGGGCCGGGTCTGAACCCACCACCCTCATTATATGGGACCAGCGCCCTACTCACTGAGCCACAGGCACCTCCTGGGTTGATTCATTCTTTCTGAAAAATAAAGTCAGGCTCAGCTCCTGTAGCTCAGCTGCTAGGGTGCCAGCCATATACACCAGAGCTGGCAGGTTCAAATCCAGCCTCGGCCTGCCAAACAACAATGACAACTACAACCAAAAAATAGCCGGGTGGTGGGTGCCTGTTGTCCCAGCTACTTGGGAGGCTGAGGGAAGAGAATAGCTTAAGCCAGGAGTTGGAGGTTGCTGTGAGCTGTGATGTCACAGCACTCTACCCAGGGGACAGCTTGAGGCTCTGTCTCAAAAAAAGGAAGAAGAAAAAATCTTCTGCAGCACATGGTAAACAATAGGACCTTAGGCCTAATCCAACATGTTGTAATACTAAAACATGACAAAAGAACTTATACTAAAGAAAAAATAATGCAACTAAGGGGCAAAGCCCTCACCTTTTACCCCTTGCTGTAGCGTGGATTCAACTGATCAGGTTATAGAGGGTAAATTAATATTGTGTGTCACAGTCCTGGTGGTAAAGATACAAGTTGCAGAGGTGGTCAATATATAGAGGTCAGTGTTCCATTTGAGTACATATGGTACATGTCCAGTCTACAAAAATTAGATCAACTTAAGGATGTGGTCAGTGTAGGGGAGAGGTCACTATGGAGGTTCTACTATATTTATGGAGTACATGTGAAGTTTTGTTATATGCAAAGTATGCATGAAGATCAAGTCAGGGTAAAGGTAGCCATCAAGAAGAGAGCATTTTGGGGCGGTGCCTGTGGCTCAGTGAATAGGGTGCCGGCCCCATATACCAAAGGTGGCCAGTCCGTGAGCTGATGCCACAGCACTCTACTAAGGGCGACAAAATGAGACTCTGTCTCGGAAAAAAAAAAAATGCTCTCTTCTTTTTTTTTTAGAGACGAAGTCTCACTTTGTCGCCCTTAGTAGAGTGCTGTAGCATCACAGCTCACAGCTACCTCCAGCTCTTGAATAGCTGGGACTACAGGCGCTTGCCACAATGCCCGGCTATTTTTTGGTTGCAGTTTGGGGCCGGGCTCCAACCCGCCACCCTTGGTATATGGGGCTGACGCCCTACTCACTGAGCCACAAGTGACGCCCAAAGAGTACATTTTTAATATTCCCAGTACTAAGAAGTAATATGTTTGAGATGATATATATGCTAATTACCCTGATTTGGTTATTACTTATTGTATACTTATATTGAATTATACCCCATAAATATTTTACAATTATATTTTTGTTTAAAAAAAGAATGGGTAAAAACAATAACTTGAATTATGTTAGTTATATACATATAGACAGAAATTATGTATATATAAATATATGATTAGAAATAATACTTTGGCAGAATGAGATGTCATAGTATGTATAGTTTATGTGTGTGGTATTTCTAAGAAGAGTTAGTTCAATAAACGTTTATGTGTGTGGTATTTCTAAGAAGAGTTAGTCAATAAATATTTAAGTTTCATCTGTGTGTCTGCTTCTTAAATATAATATAGGAAAATCAAACGGAGTCTGAAAAATTGCCTTCGTGAACAGAAAATATATAAAACTGACTTTAGAGAAATGGGAAAAAATGGTCAAATTTGTTTATGAAGAGTTAAGAAGAAAGTCATTGGTGACCCTGGCAATCACTTAAAGAAAGGAAGACACTAATACTTGATTTAGAAAAAGAGCTGATTTATTATTTGGAAATCAGGTTTTAACTCTTTGTGAATATACTCATATAGTTTTGTCCTATCTGACTCTTCCTAACTAGATTAACATTTTTATAGCCTTTGGCCTTAGTTCCTATAATATTTGTTGACAGTGGCTGGGAGAGTGGCTCACATTCCTCCAGCCCTAGGGGCAAGAGGACAGCCAGGCTTGCAGCTTTACACCTTCCTGCAGGGTGTGCCAGCTTCCATACCTGAGCCCCCGTGAGAAATGTAGGTCCCAGCACACTGGAGTATCTGATGGATCGGAGCTGCTGCCACAACACACTATCCCATTTTGGTGATGTAGGAATCATAGTTGCCTTGTGAGTGGAACAGGTTAGGAGAGAAAAGCAAATTGTTACTAAATTTGAAGTACAAGGAGCAGTGTTTGCTCCTACATTGTCATATTAAAGCAGGGAGGGTAGGACAAACACTGTCATTTTTGTTTCTGTAAAAAACATCTGTAAGAAATGATGCAGTACTTGATATATCTTTTTTATCATTTGATTGCAGGAAAGCCAGACTACAAGTTACAGAGCGCCTCCCTGAGGAAATTGAAAGTAGCTTACAAAACAATCGATCTAAGGATGATGTTAAGAAAATTGAAGAACTGGAAAACCTTCCTAGAAACCGTTCAACAATAGATACATAGGACAAGGACTGAAAATGCTCCGGACTTGAGACTCAGCTAGACAGCAGACAGGAGCTTTGTTCCTATACACACTGAATGCTGAGAGTCAGGCCACGCTTTGGTGGCACTGACTTGCTCTAACCTTTTTTTAAACCATGATTGGAGCTATTATTCTCTCACTTTACTTATCCTTAAATTTAAATACAGACTTACGTCTACATTAATCTGTCAGTCAATCTTTTCCCTAGATTTTATGACAGTGAATAAAACATTTCCCCAAAAGATGAAACTTAAATTCAACCAGTGGTATACTTATTCATGTAGTCCTTTAAAAAGGTACTCTACAAATCAGTGGGAAGAGAAGAAAGAACTATCGAAGGCAAATGGTCTGTGAAACCCTTGTACCCTTGGGTCCTGAAGGCCATATGAGCCTGAATGTGTAGTACTATTTAGTTTTGATTTTAATAAAAATCAAAGATGAATCCTATGCGATTTGGAATAAAATATAAATTTAACAAAAAGGAAGTAGATCAGCATTATTAAAGGAACAATCCACCTTTATTTCCTTTCTTAGTACTGCTGACAGAGTATCTGTGGTATTGTAAGCAGGAGTTACTTAGACTACACTTAATCTCAGCCAAAAGGCAGAGAAGGGATGCCGGAGTTACTAGAATAGACTCAGAATCCCTGCACTTTGGGAGCTTGCTGCCTGTAAAGGAAGCTGTCCTGCAGATTGTAATTGTTACTAAATGAGAAGGAAAAAAAATCACTGAGTTAAGTGCATTGAGGGGGAAAAAACTACCAGTATTTTATGTTGGTTTTAGACTTCTGTGTTCCTTTCCTACTCTGAAAATACTGTTATTCCACGAGAGCGAGGTTAGTGAAGCAGCATGATGTAGTAGCCAAAACTGTGGGCTCTAGAGGCAGACCACTAGCTTTGAATCCTGGCCATGTGGCTTAGTAACACATGATGTATTGCAAAGCCGTTTTCCCTAAAGAACCAGGTATCTGCCAAATGAAATAGTGTCTACCTCAGAGTTGACGTTACATAAAATGATGTATATAAGACATTTAGCACAATGCTTTGATATACAGAGCATTATACAGGGTGGCCATAAAGTTCATGTGCATTTTAAAAATAGTTACAACTGTTTAAACTATTTAAAGTTCATGTAGTTTAGTTACAACTATTTAAACTGCACATGAACTTTATGGCCCCCTGTGTAATAAATATTAATAGTTACAAAGATATAAAAACCTTTGCAGCAGTGTATTGATGCCATGATTTGCGTGTTGCCACCACACTCCATAGGCATTTTTGTTGTTTTTAGCCAGAGCCTCACTTTGTTGCCCTTGGTAGAGTGCTGTTGCATCACAGCTCACAGCAAACTCAAATTTTTGGACTCAAGTGATCCTTTTGCCTCAGGATCTTTTGGGGTTTTTTGGGGTTTTTTTTTTTTTGAGAGTCTCACTATGTCACCCTTAATAGAGTGCCGTGGCGTCACAGCTCATAGCAACCTCAAACTCTTGGGCTCAAGGAATTCTCCTGCCTCAGTTCTTCATTTTTAGTAGAGACGAGGTCTCACTCTTGCTCAGGCTGGTCAACTCTTGAGCTCTGGCAATCCACCCACCTTAGCCTTCCAGAGTGCTAGGATTACAGGCGTGAGCCACCTCACCCACCCATTTCTCTTTATTAGCCCATTCATAAATTGCTGACAAAAGGGCAATTAGTCAATCTCTTCATTGTTTTATTCACATCCCCATATATTTTAATTTAATTTTTTTTTTTTTTTGAGACAGAGCCTCAAGCTGTTACCCTGGGTAGAGTGCCATAGCATCACAGCTCATAGCAACCTCAACTCCTGGGCTCAAGTGAGTCTCCTGCCTCTGCCTCCCAAGTAGCTGGGACTACAGGTGCCCGCCACAACACCCAGCTATATTTTGGTTGCAGCCGTCATTGTTGTTTGGCGGGCCCGGGCTGGATTCGAACCTGAATGTGGGGAAAAAAGGAATACTGGCTAAACATCCATGATATTGTCATGTCAGTGTATGTGGCTGGCGCCTTAGCTGCTTGAGCCACAGGCACCGAGCCTATTTTAAATATTTTAACTAGGCTGGGTGTAGTGGCTCACACCTATAATCCTAGCACTCTGGGAGGCCAAGGCAGTTGGATTGCCTGAGCTTAGGAGTTCAAGATCAGCCTGGGTCAGAGCGAAACCTCATCTCTAAAAATAGTCGGGAGTTGTGGCAGGTGCCTGTAGTCCCAGCTACTTGGGAGGCTGAGGCAAGAGAATCATTTAAGCCCAAGAGTTTGGGGTTGTTGTGAGCTGTGATGCTGTGGTCTTCTACCAAGGGTGACAAAGTGAGACTGTCTCAATGAAATAAATAAATAAAATACGATAAATATTTTAACTAGAAATTATAAAATTCAATAGTTGGGTTTTGTTTTTGTTTTTTGTTTTTTTTGAAGACTAATTCTCACTTTGTCACCCTAAGCAGAGTGCCGTGGCATCATAGCTTACAGTAACCTCAAACTCTTGAGCTCAGGTGATTCTCTTGCCTCAGCCTCCAGAATAGCTGGGGCTACAGGCATCTGCCACAATGCCTGGCTATTTTTGTTTTTTAGATATGGGGCCTCACTCTAGTTCAGGCTGGTCTCAAACTTCTGAGCTCAAGCAATCCACCTGCCTCAGCAACCCATACATAATTGTTCTTAAAAATACTTTTAGGCATATCACAGAAATATGTATTAGAATAGTAAAAGTACAACTCGTTGAAAAAACAATACCAACACATTTATCAATTTTAATAATAATTACAAATAACAATATAATTTATTAAATTATATTAATTTATTCCTAAGGACACCTTAGGCATTTTAAGATAGCTTATAGCTTAGTACATACTCAGCAAAAACTTTTTCATTTTACCTCATTCATA